>JAUBNY010000645.1:2230832-2242631 GCA_032275445.1 Crypturellus soui | reverse complement strand
TTTTTTTTTTTTTTTTTTTTTTTTTTTTTTTTTTTTTTTAAGAAAACAGGAAAGACTAGACAACTTCATGGTACTTCTTAGTTTTCTTAGCAGGGCAGGTCTCATGTGGCATCCAAACAGAACCTGAATTGAATTCCCTAATTTGGATGACTTCTAGACAAAACTTTTAGCGAGATCAGGACAGCTCATTTGAAGCAGATCTCCAGCCTAAAGAGACCGTAGATTACCACCCACTAAGTCCTCCTTAAAACAGCTAATTCTCTTGGAAGCAGGGCATATTTTTGTAAGCTTTTCATTGAAGGTAGTGGCATCGCTCATTCCGGTAAAGGTCCTGGAGAATGTTAAGATGGGACAAGGGCGAGACAAGTATTGCCCTACCTTGGACAGGGGAATCTGAAGCTCTCTACTGCTCGGTGTAGCTTCCCACCACTGTCCTTAGGGCAGAATTGTCCGTGCTATGTGGCTCTGAGAACGAAGTTAATTCACGCAGTTTCTGCTGCACAGATCAAATCTTCCCAGTTTTCTCAAGTACTTCTTTACTTAACTTTATCTTTGGTAAAGGTGTATGGTCAAATGTAAATAGTATCCTCAAGTCTGTAACTTTTTAAAAAATTGCTATTAGAACAACTTCCAGATTTAAAAAATCTGTTAAACTAGTCCAATTTTCATTTCAAACTTTCTAGCACTGCTCTAGCAGACCAGTTCTGAAGAGGAAAAGGATGTTTTCCTTAACCACTTAAAATATCTCTGTCTTTCAAGTTTTTGTTAGAATCCATGAAGAAGAGTGTAATAGAGAAGGAAATGAGAAAAAAAAACCCTTAATACAGACATATTTTCTTTAAAACACTGGTGTTCTGTTCTCATAGGAACTTCATATATGTTTTTCCCTTGATCTGTCCTATTCATATATTAATATTAAAATGTAAGTGCCACAACTAAGGCCATTCAAATGTCACAATAGGTTTATTAATCTTATCTAGAGTAGGCTATGGGGAGGCAGAAGGGGAGGTGCTGCAAGATGGACTCAACAAGATTTTTAGGTGGCGCCACTTGAATTGGAAAAACTAAGCCCCTCTTCTTCCAGGAGCATAAAATGTGCCATTTCTGGCTGTCATTTATCTCTGAAAACTGGGGTGTCTGAGTAGTTTGAGCACAAGCAGCAAGTTTCAGTGTGCCACATTAGCATGGACATGTCTTAAGTCTTCAAGGTCTTAAAAGCACAGTAAAAGCACAGTAAAAAAGCTATATCATGGACACGATGGAACATTTTGCCTTTGGCCTAGGTAATGAGTCAGAACCACAGTGTCATAAAAACGCAGCTCCTTGGCCTGGGAAACGCTGAGGAGAATGACAATGTTGCCTTCAGGGGAGCTGGAAAGAGTTCGTAGGGAAGCAGAATCGAGGGGCTGGGAGGAACAGCCAGTGAGCGTTTTTCCCTCAACCCCCATAAAAATTGCTTATCAATATTACAAAACAAAACAACAATAAAAATTATTAGTGTAATTATTAACTTACTCTTTTCAATATTTGTTCAAAGTCAGCACTGATGCCTAAATAACAGTAGGTTTATTTATTTTTTTTTTTTTGCATGTCATTCACCTGGCATTTGCAGATTTCAAAATGGAGAGAAATAATCATATTTGCTTTTGTTTTATTTCCTCCTATTTTTAGGGACTGTGATGAAGGAACGTGCAAAGACAAATCTAACATTTTGTATGCTTGGGCAAGAAACGCTCCACCCACCCGGCTGCCCAAAGGTATGGTGCCTGTTGTGTGAAGCCCTTGAATTAGGGGGCAAGGGAGAGAAGCAGATGTGGAAATAATCACCTGGCATCTCTAGGAATCCCCTGTGTGTTTTATTGTCTCTTAGTTGATGTTGGGTAAACCATAACCCCATAAACTGTGATTACATTATGCTAGATAATATATTTGGGAGGGTTTTTTTTTTTAAATGCTGTTTGCTGTAACAGTATGGGCTTCAGTAGAGGGAGGAAAAAAGGCTCAAGGAAGGTATAGTATAATGCTTGATTTTATATATAGTCTTGAGTTTTCCACAGTGTATTACTAAAAGTGCACTATTTATACATCGTTCAGCTGTTACATATATTCATATGTTCAGGAAAGCACATAAAAAATTTTCCTCTAAGAACTGATATTTTCCGTGGTCTTAATATATTGGATAATTTTACATACGTTTCATTTCATAATGTTTTGATGCAGTTGGACAGCATGTTCATACACATAGTTTTATATAAGTGAATATTTTGGCTGCATGTGGTCAAAATTTCCTAGGCTAATAATAATGGCACTTCTGAAAGATTTTGGGAAGTGGTTCTTTCTAGTAAACTCCCAAGTGTGCTGGGAATATCTCCCCTCTATAAAACCACAGTTTGAAGATACCTTGAGCTTGGGGATGTTTTTTTTTTTTTTTTTTGCATTTTTACTACCTGTTTTCATAACTCAATGCAGTTATGAAACTCAGGAGCTCGGAACCATGTTATTTGGTTTAGTTATCAGCAGGTAGTCTGAAAAGGAAAAAAAATGTTAGTTGGGCTCTGTGGAGGCCTGGCATTTACTCTGGTTTTAAATTCCAACAAGTAGTAATTTTCTCGTGTCCAAGATGCCCAAGGTGGGTTATTTTATAACACTGTTCCTCTTCAGTCAGGTAGGTTTTTCCATTGGCAGTTTTTAGTCTAGGGAGATTCACTGTCGGAATAAGCAGAAATTGCTCTTTTTTTTTTTTTTTTCCTAGTTCTTTCCATGTATATTTATTATAGAATCAGTATTCAAAAAATGCCTTTATGTGATGCAATTTGTGTTCATTATTTCAAATTCTTTCTCTGTCGATACTGTTACTTCTGCTTAAAATACGTGACATAGCTTCTTAACTACCGCAGGTTATTTTTCTAGACTGAAATATTTTGGAATGGAAGTGAATTGTGTAATGCAGTTTTTATTTTCTTCATTCTCAATATGTTCTTAGGTCAGTTTTAATACTATCTCTTCCAAGAAGTATAGCAATATAAAAATTGAAAATTCTACCAAAACTGAGAGGTGGCCAAACCTTTTTCTTATTATTTATTTTCCTTCCCCTCAATAGTTGTGTCAAATCTTTATTTTTGCCTTCAGCTCGTGGAATGGGAAGCTTCTTTGCTTAAAGCAGGAATTTATTCAGTAATAACTAGCTTAGAGACCTACCTCCTTATTCTGGCTTTCAGGGTAGCATTTCCCTCGGTGATATTTCAGAACAATTTCTACCTCTTCACTATAAGCCACTGCAGTATTTTGTATTTTTAGATACTGTCAGCAGTGCCAAACCATTTTACATGTTAATATTCTGAAATCTTAAAAAGTTTTCCTTCTCTTAAGGTGTTGGATTCAGAGTTGGAGGAGAAACAGGGAGCAAATACTTTGTGCTCCAGGTACACTATGGTGATATCAGTGCATTCAGAGGTAAGTATTTTGGAGCTTCATTCTGTAAGTTATATCAGGTACAGGAATTCAGAGCATCAAAAAAGGATGTTTGTTATCTGAAGAAATAAATTATGTTGGCAAAAATAAAGATAACTATGTTTACTTGCAATAAAGTTAATATATTGGCTTGAGATTTTTGTTACCTTGCTTTATCTTTAACTGTTTGAAGGTGAACAAGAATTCTTTATTTTTTTTATTTTTTTCTCAAAAAATATATGGTTGATGACTTGACCTAACAAAGAGACATGTTATTAATCTTAAGATGAGGATGGCACTTCTTTTTTTCTGTAGAATACTGTGTTTTATTTAAAGTTGAGTGGAAAAAAAATACGCATGAACACCCTAATCCCTGTTACTTGAATACCTGGTGAGAAAGATAAGATATATTTTCCGGTCAATTATAATTTCTGTATTTGGAGTGGTAAAAATTGTTACTAGTGGAGATGGTATCTTTTGTTATCTTAAAACAAGATGAAATGTATTTCTTTCAGGCATGGCAATATCTCCATTGCTGTCAATGAGTGTTTCGATTTCGTTAATGCAGATATGTTGCTAATCTAATGGAGGATTGCTTTGGACAAGTTTAATTATCGTTTCTCTGGTTTATATTTCATGTTGTAATCTTTAAACCTTAAACCAAATTAAGGTACAAAGATTAATTTGCTTTATTCTGATACCTTTAAAATGAATGATTCTTTATTTTGCTCTTGTGAATCTCTTGCCATGTGATTTCTTTGCTTTACCCCTGTTGCATTAAAAAGGAGAGATCTGGCATTATCAGCCCTACTGAACTCTGCTATAATACATTAGTGCATAGAGTTGAAACAGGAACGTGGAGGTCCTCATGGACTTGAATAATAAATAAAAACATTGGGCTTAGAGAAGGAAGAAAGAAGTAAAATCATAAGCAATAGCAAGAATTTTAGTTTTTTTTTTTTTTTTTTTTTTCCCTCAAAATTTGCACAGCAAGAAACAAGCATTAACTGTAGTAGTACTGGGAAAAAAGTATTGGGAAAAAGCACCTTATCCGTGCTGATGGAAGTGAGTTCACAAAGTGGAAATGAAAAGTTCTGGGCAAACACTGAGAACATCCACGAGTAATTCCATGGTCAAATCTGTGCTGTGGTAAAAGATGGACAGACTGTACCGAGTTCTCAATACCCAAGTATCCTTGGGCCACAACACCTCTTTTCTTGTGCATCTCTTGCAAGTTTGGGCAAAATTTGCCTGGGTTTTTGACAACAGTGACTACTATCTTTACTAGTATAGTTTTGCTTGAAGGTAAGGTTTATTTTGAAATATAGCATATCCTAACTGGAAATGCATTAAGTGGCAGTGGTGCCTGTACACAGCTGGGGTTGAGACAGGTCAGAGCACTAATACAGCCATGAGATGCCTCACCTGCCCATAATAACTTATAGCTAAAACTGCTAAGGACTAATGAGAAAACATTAAGCAAGAGCCTGCTCTTCGTTATTGCTTGGGGACAGTGAGATAATCTTTACTCTTAAGTATGATATGTGTGCGTACAGTTACAAAAAATATAGAGATTGAATAACTTCTATTGTTATTATTTGAGGAAGTTAGGGAAATCTTTGTACGTTAATTTGATATTCAAATCTCCTACTTTAAAACAAACAGAAACCCCCAAACCCTGAAGCCAAACTTCTTCACATAAGAGAAGCTGTATTTAGTAAGCCAGAAAAATAAAAATTAAAAATTTTATAGCATTGTCCTCTCAGCAGACTTTCTTTTAGGCTTTCTTTTAGACTTTCTTTAAAAAAAAAAAAAAGAAAGAAAGAAAAAGAAAGAAAAGAAAAGAAAAAAGGAGAATGATGGGAGTTGAGAGGTGGGTGCACTGATAAGGAGGCAGTAATTTTGGAGATACTATTGTCATGTATTTCAATACTTAAAGAATATGATAGGTGCCCTCTGTTTTTATTTTGACACATCTTTAAGTTGGCAATCATATCTTTTCTTCACTTTAAAAATAAAAAACTACTTTATCTTCTTATCATTGTGAAAATAAACTTTTCAACTCTTTTATGGCTGGTGAAAAACAGATCGAGTAGGTAAAAATATAATTTAAATCTCTGAAACTTTACGTGCTGTATTCAAAGCAATTTAACACAGGATCTTAAAGATGCTTTTGAACTTCAGGAATGTTCTAAAAGATTCTTTCTTCGTCTCTGCTGAGATGCCAGCTGATAACTGGGGCTTTTCAGAATGCAAGTATATAATCATTATGCTTCGTGTGCAAGTACATGTAGCTGTCGCAATTTAGAGCAGCAGACAAATGATGAAAAACAGTAAGCTTGCAGCAGGACATCAAGGATTGGGAAGCAGTGTTTCCAGAGCTGAATTTTCTGGCTTTAAAGTCATCGCAAATCCAAAATGTTTGCCTTGAAGTAAGAATTATTAGCATCCCATTCTCCTTCCTATCAATTTAGGCAAAAAAGGTCTTAGAAAAAAATTCTTAACTCATTTTCAATTATTTGTAAAAAGGATATTTCTTCATTTCATTAACCAATTATTAAACTAATTATGGTTGCCTTTCCTTCCCTCCTTAGCCAGATTTAAGTGTTTTCACACTTAAATATGCATGTAGTGCTCAAATATCAAAATGAAGTATATTATGTCCTAAAATACATGTATTTTGAAAAATCAGCTGGGAAAACAAAAATGAGTTCACCAAAGAATATGTCTAGATGTGCTTAGGGAACCATTCTAGGAAGACAATAATTGTTCTATTTGACTTCTTTTTTAATTCTACTAAAGCAAAAATTTTGTGGAGTTGGAGTTATGGTTGATAGCAGATACAATTATGGTATGAGTAAAAAGTAGGTCAGAAGACTGTCTCCTTTTTTATATACCTCCAGGTATTTCAAGGTTCCGATTCAATTTAAAATAACTCTAGGCATTTAAGATCTATAACTGCACAGAAACAACTTTAAGTCTGGCCTGTAGGGATGTGCAGTGCAGTTGTCGTCTGATTCGTGGTTTACTCTTCAGTATAAGTGGCTTCAGATCTGATTTTATAAAATATGTATCTTCTTTAAATCTTTGGAGGTTCTTTCTTTCTTTGTCCTCCTTACAGTAAAAGATCAATGATGTTCCTCTACCATAGCAACATCTTAATCCTTCCTTACTGAAGTAATTAAAAGTAGTCAGAAGCTGGGTGAAATGAATGTGTCTGTAGTGATATCTTTACTTTTTCTGGAAGTATTCAAATGTCGTCATTTTGTGTGTGTGTGTAATGGGTGCGCTGCTTGAAGCAGCAGTGGCCTTCGGGGGACTCTGTATCTGCTCATCCTGGGCTAGTGTTTGCTTTTCCCCTAACCCACACATTTCTTTGCTGCAAATAAATTTCTTTTCTCCTGCTGTGATTCCTCACAGGCTTTGTGTTACCAACATTATCTGAAAATCAGCCATACCTGGATTTTTTTTATTATTTTTTTTCCGTTGGGTCTAATTTAGGCTACCCACCTGGGACTTGTCTCTTATTCACAAAACTGTGAGTTGTAAGCTGGCATTTGGTATTAGTATTATTGGAACCCTAGGTACAGGGGGTTTCTCTGGTAACAAGAAGGCTTGACATTAGTGTGCCTTTAATTAATTTTCTGCGTATTGGCCATTTTAGATATTCATGTCTGTGGTATTATCCACAAATTGGCCATCTTTTGTAGGTGATTTGCAGAGTATTTATTTATTTCGATACAAGAAAAAATACATGATCAGAATCAACATTAATTTGTGTTTTTTCTTCTTGGTTGGGTGGTTGTAAAAATGACAGTGGGGAATCAGTGCTTACATTTTGTTTCCCAAAATCACAGTTCAGAAGAGGGAGACATTTTTGAGCTTTCAAAATTAACCCAAAACAGAATAAAGAAGTATTTTTGTTCTCTGTTTGCTACTAGATTCCTAGAAGGACATTGCTGAAAGGGTGTTGGATGGGCGAGCGAGTGAGCAAAGGCCAATGCCTGAACTTGTATGAGGGAAGGAATTCAGCTGGGTTCTTTAGCCATCACCTATTAGGTGTCAAAACCAAATGTAGAGTATTGAATTTGGTCTTCCTTTAAAAGGTTAGACTCATTTTTGTACTCTATGTCTTTTAATTAAAACTTTGAGGAGATGAATTCCTAGCGGGCATTAGTGTAGAAATTCCCCTGCTCATTGGAGCCCGTGCTCCAAATCTGAGGCTGCTGCACGTGGTTAATGAAGCCAAGTCATTTTGAGACCATACGTAAAGATTTTGGAACAAATCAAAAGTCGAGTTCTAAAAACGAAGGGGCCTGGAGCTTTAGAAGAGGCCGCATTCTGCTATGGTGAAAGCTTGCAAGCAGTCCAGTAGCCATTTTTAAACTCTGTGATGGTATAAAAGCCTGGTAAATACTAGAACTTAAAGCAATGAATGAATAGTAATATAATGTATAACATAATGAATATGAATGTATTCAAGTGAATATAGAGTTTAAATCGCATAGTCTCATGCGTAATCCATGTACCTCGAGTGCCAATAGGCGTCTCAGGGCTTTATTTTTCTAATTCTAAATTATAAACCACAGGATTTTCTTCAGTATCTAGGTAAACATGGTAGCAAGTGAAACATGCAAAATAAAAGTCCTCGGCCCCTTGTGAATATTTGAAGTATTTGGATGTGAAAGTCCTTGCAGTAGTCAAGGGGGAGCTGCTGCATCCCGAGCTTCCCGCCCATCCCTCGGGAAGCCTCGGAGCTGCCTTCTGCATGGCAGCAAGTCCCGTGGCTGCTGGGCAGCCGCGGGAGCCCTGGCTTTGGTGGCAGGTCATGTCCCCTGTCACCCGTTTAGGGTTGAACGTCTGGATAGACAGACTGGGCAAAGATGCACTGGAAGCCAAGTCCGAGTCAGCGCATAGAAAGAGATCGCCGTTTAGGATCATTTGGCCTCCTGATTTAATGGCTTGTGATTATTGTCAGTATTTGCACTGTTTCTAGTAGAAGACTTTGTAACAAGAGTAAAACAAGTGATTGTCTGTTTTGATTTTTTACTAATCTCTATGTATTTTGGCTTTTGAGCTTCAAATTGCCATTATAAAGCTATCATGTACAAATTTTATAACAAAAGATGCATTTAAAACATCAGAAGCCAATGTCAGGCATTAACCTGCACCATCAATTTTATTTGACTTTGGTAAATAAGGGCAGGAAAGACTTTCATATGACCTTGCTATATGCATGCAGGCTATAAAAGGCAGTGGTAAGCACTGCTGCTGGTTTGTTTTCTGATGGAAGTTCTTCATGGAGAATTACCTTTGAGATAAATGTGTTTCAGTTACATAAATGCATTTTTTATGAGTCTTGTGCAATCTATCCCTCCGTTAGATTAGACTTGATAATAAGCATTACAAGTCGGGTTCTTAAGCCAGAAGCTACCTGCAGATACTAATATGATTGACTCCTATAGGGGCAGGATCTCCCACTGATACTCTTCAGTTCATTTGGATGTTGCTCCATTTGACCCCCATAAAAGTCTGAAAACACTTGAAAATAGACAAACTGAAATATGTTTGAGTCCCCTCCCTGCTTCCCCTCTGGCCCCTCCCCCCCCCCCTTTTTTTAAAGGACATGATAATTTTCAAAAGTGACTCATGTTTGGAGGGCATCAGACTTTATTGCTTTTGGGGTGTTTGTCAGTGCTGTTTAGAAGTAGGTGATATTTCAAATTGTAATTCTTAACCTGAGGGAGAGACAGAAGTGCAAATTTACTTTTTAAATTATAACTTAAACAATAAATTAAGTAAAATGTTCTCAAAAGAAGCAAATATTTCCCAACTTTCATTAAAATTGATGTAGTGCAAAATCTTCAACAATGTCAAACTTGTTCTTAAAGCCAGCTTCTGCAGTCATCTGTGCAGAAAAAAAAGCTTAGTTCCCAAGATCCTGTGTCTCAAAAATAGATACTGAGACTGTAAGGGAAGTATCCTAGTAAAGGGTGGAGGATTATATCTTTAGTATGAACTTTCTTTATAAGATGATAGAAACTTCATTTTTCCCCTCACAAATGTTTTCCTCTGTTTTTTCTACCTTTTTTTCTAAGGACTTGGTCATTCTGGTGCTTTTTGATCCATGACTTGGCCCTTTGGAAACAGCATTTGTTATTTGTTACTGATAATTAGTGCTGATTCTGGTTTGGAATAACTCACAATCTTTTTCATCTGGAATGTGATGACCACATCTTGATTTCTTTCATCGTTTTTCCCCGCCCTTTTGTGCTCTACCTCATTTTGTTATTTGGTCTTACCCTTCTCTCCAACTTCTTCCTCTGCCTTCTTAACCTCCCTCTTTCCTATCTCAAATAGAACAGAGAAAGCAAATCATGGAAACTTTTGCATGGAAAACTTTTTTTTTTTTTTAGATGGTTATAAAATGAAGTTCAAGTTAATAAAAAAAAAAAAAAAGTTAATAGAAGAAATGATTGATACATTGGAGAAATCCAGCTTCAGTGATTAATGTGTCTCTCTCTCTTGCTCCATACTACATAAAACCATTTCTCACCTGATGTCTTTCCATATAGCTGTTGAGGAACAGCTTGCTGATTGGGATGACTCTCATGTAGAGTGTAATTTGGGTTTGCCATGTGCTGATGTGTATTTATGGAAGGATATAATTTTATTGTTAAAAGGTCTGTTTTGAAAAAGACACGTGAAGACAATGTTTTTCAATTTGGAGAACTGCAAATTGGAGAATTTGTAACTGTTTAATTATTCTGTGTTTAGTTCAGGCATGTTTATGTGCACCAAAAAATGAGAATGTGTGCTATTTTACAGAAAATGTCTGTCATTTGGCTGTTTACAGAGCAGGCATAGGGTAGGAAATAGGACAACAGTAATTAGCTACCTCAAGAGTTATTTGGCATGCGTGGTCTTAAAATACTCTTGCTTTCATTGTGATTGAACTCTGTATTTGTCAATCCATTGTGCAGAATACGTGTATCAAATTCTCTGTATTTATGCTGATGTTACATGTAGCTGAAGATACGCAGTCAGATATTTTGCCTGTATGGCATTGATATACCTTTCTCTCAACACTGTCACTTGAATTTTCATCTGCTTTCCTTCTGCATCATCACCTTGGGTTTCACAAATTGGCATTAGACATGCTTTCCAAACATCCAGTGCGATGACAGGATGCGTGTAGTCACGATCACAAGATGGGAAGCTACATTTCAATCTTTCTTCTGTACATACAGCGTAGGGTCTCCTTTATTTGCTGCTCTTTACTGGTACAGCTGCTGTGTTTTATGAATCAAATCGTTGAATTTGGAAGTGTCTCAGTGACACAGCTGGAGATACATAACTGTGCTGCCATAGTTAGGAGCGTTACGAGAACCTAGCCAAAATGGTTTAAAAATACCTTTACTCACCAAATTTAAACATGTAATAACGTAAATACAGTGACAGATGTGAAAATGTGAAAATACTTGAAAATAAGGCCTGGTATCAATTTGGTAAAAGCCAATCTAAAGATTATCAGTTGCTAATGAAACATTTTATGATCAAAATATCAATCTTAAATAAAAAATAAAAAGAACAAAAACAAGGCCCTGATATATCTTAATTAAGAATTACGATTTAGTCCTACTTTAGCCATAATCCTTTCATGTGTTCAAACACAGCATTTGTTTCAGGTCTGAATCTAGGTACCGGATGGGAGGAAAATCTCTCTCGAGGCATTTATCAACTGTAGTAGCACTGTTTTCGTTCTTACCTTAAGCTAATGTGATTAAAGAATATACATTTTTTTTTCCCACTTGTTCTCTTTGCCTACTTTAGAGTTATATCGATCATCTAAATGTCACTCATTTTGGTATAAAAAGAAAGAAAACTTTTTTTAAGTGACGATTGAAGTCTTCAGATTGCTTTTAACTCAGTGCTTGAAATTGAGTAGCTATCAAGACAACAGTAAATTGAAATGTCAAACACATTAGAGAATGAAGATACAGTACATTAATAAATGATAGTTATTTTTATTATTCTTCTGGAATATCCAGCATCCTTAAGCAGACCTTTTGCGGGGGTAGACTTTATATCTAAAGTTCTGATGCTGATTACGAGGATTTTTTTGCTGCTTCATTTTTATAGGCTAAAATTAATGCTTTTCCACAAATGCTTCATTTTTACTAATTTGTATCAAAATAAAAACTTGAAGCAAAATGACTCTTTTTTTCTGCTGCTATAAAAAATGACCCTATTTAATTTCACAGAGGCAAATAAAGACTTGCAATTTCTAGTGCCAGAAAAACAGTCATTTTTTCATCCTCCAGAGAGTTCCTGTATGTTACAGATTTC
>JAUBNY010000645.1:2202826-2228520 GCA_032275445.1 Crypturellus soui | reverse complement strand
AGTTGCCTGGGTCCTCCTTCTTGCCTTTTTTGAAGACTGGCGTGACATTGGCCTTCTTCCAGTCCTCCGGCACCTCCTCTGAAACTGTAGTAGCACTGGTTTCGTTCTTACCTCAAGCTAATGTGATTAAAGGATATATTTTTTTTTCCATTGTTTATGTTTGCTTACTTTAGATTTATATCCATCATCTAAATGTTACTTATTTTGGTATAAAACATAAAAGGAAATGAAACTTTTTTTTAGTGAAGATTGAAGTCTTAAGATTGCTTTTAACTCAGTACTTGAAATTGAGTCGCTATCAAGACAACAGTAAATTGAAATGTCAAACACATTGGAGAATGATGATACAGTACATTAATAAATGATGCAGTTATTTTTATTATTCTTCTAGAATATCCAACATCCTTAAGCAGGCCTTTTTGGGGGGGATTTTGTATCTAAAGTTCAAATGCTGATTTTTTTAATGAGCATTTTTGCTGATTCACTTTTATAGGCTAAAATAAATACTTTTCCACAGATGCTTCATTTTTACTAATTTGTATCAAAATACAAATTTGAAGCAAAATGACTTTTTTTTTCCTGCTGATGTAAAAATGACACTATTTAATTTCACAGAGGCAAATAAAGACGTGCAATTTGTAGTACCAGAAAAGCAGTGTCATTTTTCATCTTCCAGAGCGTTCCTGTATATTACAGATTTCGCTTTAAATAAAGCACTATGATGTTCAGTTTGCATAAAATTAGATAATATTTCCACTATATGAAGGTACAATAATCTTACTGTTTGTAGTAGAACTAAAACTAATATGGTCTTCCTGTATTTCATCTAGTAGGGAAATGGTATTAATGTTGGAGTAATTTTGTACACTTTCAGATATTCAAATGTTTCATGATTTGTACAGATAAACACAAGGACTGCTCTGGTGTAACTTTACATTTGACACATCAAAAGTAAGTATGTGTGAAAATATTTTTCTATTTTGAAATCTAATTCATCAGAACATCAGAACACAAGACATGGAAATCCCTGTAGATTACTTTGAAAGATGTGAACTAAAAGTATAATAAGTAATGCTTAATCCTGTGATGTATGTAATGTTATTTTAGAAGCCATGTATTATCTCTTGGTAAAACGTGTTCTTTTATATTAAGAAACTTTGATGCTATCAGCATTGAACTAAACCACTTTGGAAGCTTCATATTTAGAATTTTGTGGCAAGGCTAGAAATTAAGTAGAGTGTTATTTTGTGCAAATCTACATGTTTTGCAAAAGATGCTTTAAAATTGTAGCTCAGTATAAGAGAAGCCAAGGAAGAACACTATGCTACGACTCCTTTCTGTTTGTCAGAAGCAATCCAACATTTAACAGTTAGCGATGTTGAGTAGCATTGCACATCGTATCACTCACAGCAGAAGTCTGCTCTTACAAAGGACTTGTTTAGCAGAGCTTGGGTTTTGAATTACAGGCAGCCTTTGATTGCTGGAATGTATCTTATGATGTCTGTGAACACTGTAATACCACCAGGTGAGAAAGGTAAGTTATAACCCTACAAAATGATAATGTAATTTTAACCTATGATTTCTGTTTTGTTTTTTTTTTTGTTCTGTTTTCACCTGCTGATTATGGAAAAAGAAACTTATCTGAGACTTGCCAACCTGTAGATGGAAGAGTTAATTGCTATGTGAAGCAAATGATTTAAAAAAAATTGTAATAATTTAAAAATGGTATCATATTTCCAGGTGAAATTCCAGGTGCATTTGTGCTGTACATTTTTGGCTTTTAAAGATTCAGTTTTAATAGATGAAACTCTTCCAGTGAGGATCAGCTCTAAAAATTTTGCTCCTGTGTACTTTGGGTTAAAATGTCAATATGCTGAAGAAATATTGTAGAACAAAATCTTACTTGTAATTCAGGTTGGATTTTGCAAGTATTTCTTCAAACTGGCTTGGAATGTTCTATTTGAAGCAAATTGAATAACTCGTATGCGATCCTGGGTTTTTAAATTAGATATCTGAGGACTCTACCCCTCCCAGGTACAGCTTACCTGCCTAATAGGAAAAGGTAGTCAAATACTCAACTGACCCCAAGTGTTGGGTCAATTCAACACCTTTAAATACTTTTGGGGGGAATTTAATTGTTTGTTTTGTTTAAAAATGAGTTGCAACTTAGCTTATTTTGCTCCTATTTTTGCTCCTATTTTTTTTCTGTTGAAGTTTTTGATTAATTCAGTAATTGCATTGAAGTTGTGGGAGGAAGGAGGAGGAACAAAAATAGTTCTGTCTTCTGATGCTCAATCAAATTTGCAGTCCTTAAATAATGCATCAAGTTTGACATAAGCAGTAATGAGTCAGCCAGTCTGCATATGTATATATATCTCTCTAGGAGATATTTGCAGAGGAGTTTTTCTGGGCTTCCCTTTATCTGTTACTTCTGTACCTATCATAATAACCAGCCTGTAGATCTTGTTTGCACAGCTATTATCTGCCCAAAGCCGAATCTATAAGGTGGGGCCTGTAATGAACTTAATGTGAACTTTAATATATCATTTAAATATTAGTACTTCTTTATAATCTCTACCAGTTTATTTTGAGTTCCTCCTGGTTATACTGACTAGCATGTGTATGTTTAATTTTGCTCAGTGCAATCTGGAAGTAAATGCATAATCTTACTTTGAATAGTGGTACTGGAAAAAATATACTAGGGAACTTTAGTCACATCATGGATTTATATCATTGCAGGAAGTCATTTGTATGTGACTTGTAGTGTCTTTTAGTGTATTTTTATTTTTTTCTTAACAAAAGTCTTGAGGTAGTGACTATAGAAATGCAAGATGCTATTCAGTATCTTCTAAAATTCTGTTGCTCATTGTAATTGTACTTTTTGCATATTTTTCCACATGAAATGCAGTAGTTGTCATTTCCTTCAATCCAATGAGTAATGTATTTTAAACTTGTTTATTGCCATCGTATTTTAACAGTGGTTGATGCAGATATTGCCTGCCATTACAAAAGATTTCCAATGCACCTTTTTGCCTACAGAGTTCATACCCACAGACTAGGTAAGAGTTTTACTGCAGTACTAGGAATATCAAGCATTTGTTGGAAAAATACTGAACCTACAATAATGGGATTTTCTCAGAACTGTGCTTGAGGCTCATCTGCACATTTGTATGTCATAGGTCAAGTAGTAAGTGGATACAGAGTGAGAAATGGTCAATGGACACTGATTGGTAGACAGAGTCCACAATTACCACAGGTTGGTGTTTTTTTAATTTATTTTATTTTTATTCTAACTTATATAGTTTAAATGATAATTATTTAAAACTAAGCAGTTTAACTAGCACTTCTCTACCCATAAGATTTGCATTATGAAATTTCTTTTGACATTCGCTAGAAATGTGCTAGAAACGACTACTCCCAAATAATATTATGATGTCATGATGCAAAAATGTGAAATCCATAGTGATTCAGGGTTTTTGTAGAGGGAGACTTTTCCAAGTGCAAATTTTGGGATTTACTTTTCAGCCTTGTTACACAGGTGTCCTCATGTGCACATTTATGTAAATAATGTGAGACTGTCACTAATTCTGATGGCTCATGCTGTCTTGCAGGCCTTCTATCCTGTGGAGCATCCTGTAGATATTCACTTTGATGACATCCTCGCAGCTAGATGTGTATTCAGTGGTGAAGGCAGAACTACTGAAACACATATAGGGTAAGTTTTCTCTATTTTCTTCCTTCTTCTAAACGCTTTTCCAAAGCATTTGCTAGATGTGGAATCATATTTTTCACTTGTTTTCCACCAAGGTGATTGTAACAAGCAGTTAAAATTTTGCTATCCAGTCCCAAGGCCTTAACTTCTAAGCATAGTCTCTACAAAATTTATAATCTTTACTTCCTTTTCAAAAATGTTGAGAACATTTTTCAGGTGAAGTTGTCCTGCTCAACACTGTGCTCAAATGTATAAAAGTGGAACTATTCTGCACTTAAAGCAGTGGTTTAACTATTCAGAATTTCAGCTTTCTAAAAATATATTTTCATGAGTTGAAGATATTGATTATTCAAAACAAAATAACTCTTTTTCTTATTTCAGAAAGAAAGGGAATAAAATGCCAGTTATTTTTTTCCAGTATAAAAATCTGCAGACTTTTATGGAGAACAATTAAACCATAAGTGACTACTAATAGAAACAGTATATGACTAGATAGTGTATGACTAGTATGTCTAGTATAGAAATAGTATATGACCAGCTAAGAAAAATACCATTGACTGCAGTAGGTACTTGTTAATCCATCATACTGAAAATAGTGCAGTCTCTATCTTCCCCTTTCATGACAGGTTTAGTAGAAATTGCACCATCTAAGAGAAGATCCCTGTATTAGGTTCACGTGTCTACAACAAAACTTAAGATTAAATATTACGTCTTTTTTGGATGCTAAACCCTGTTTCGTTATACCCAAATCCATGTTGATGGTATATCAAATCTAGACCCCCTTCTAGATTTCTGTGGATATGTAGGTGGTTTACAGGAATTTATTTTCTTTTTTTATTTGCTCCTCAGCATATCCTTTAAACTCCTTCATTCACAGAATTTAGGATTTCTCAGTAGTTCAGTGGAAAGCACCTGCATTGTGTGCTGTTATTGACTGTTATTGACAGAGGCTTTTTTTTTTTTTTTTTAACTATAAAAAAATTTAAAATTACCAACTTGGAAATGTTTAGAGACAACCAGCATGTGTCGGGTGAAACACAGGTCATCTGAATTGCACATCCCCTTTCTGCTGCCCTTTCAGAGAGGAGGCAATTATACTGGCAGCTATTGGAGTCCAGCAGCAAAGCGGATGATTTCTAAAAGCTTAAGCGAAGCCTGCCCAGCCAGAGACTGATTTTTCTGGTCTCCAAGGGACACTAAATTTTCAAAGCCTGGAAAAAAACCAGTTCCCCTTTGGAAAGCGGCTCGGCTCCCGCGTTGCCGCCCGCCGTCCCCGCGGCTGGTGTCACTGCAGTTGCTATGGAGAGCGGCTGAGCGCCGCGTGGTGCTGCCGGGGAGGCCGGCGCGGACGGCTGACGCCCGCCCCGGGCCTGGCTGAGCGTGGGCTCACAAACTAATTGCGCCAGCTAATTGGAAACCTTCACGTGGAACCCTTTACTTGGCGACCCCTTCCTCACGAGGCCTTGCTTATTGCACTGCCAGGCTGGTAGCTATGTGCGTGTGCGGCAATATGACACAGGGAAGCCACGGAAGCAGATCGCTGTTATAAAGAGGCCATGTATCCTGTGCTTCATACAATTTTTTTTCTGAAAAATATTATTTTATTTCACACCAGCTGTTGTTTTTCCTTCAAGGAGAGGATTATGTAGCAATACAAAGGAGCCTTTTCTGTTTCAAGCCTGTGCATAACACGTATCAAAGAACTTAATTTGGCTAATTTTGAATCATTCCTGCTTCACCAATATTTTTCCTTGCAGACCTTTGTGACAAAGTCACTGTCAGGATGGCAGTACTGTCTTGTCATCAAGAGATTGCATTATGACCAAGGTGGAGCTGGGCAATAAATGGATGCACTTGACTGTGGAAAAAGACCTTCTTAAATGATAGCTACTGAAATTAAACGTTTACATGGGTTTTTACTTTGATTTACTGTAGATTGGCAGAGAGGTATATGAATGGTAGAAGAATAAGGATACAGTTTATCTTCTTTCATCAGAACATATACCCAGTTGATGGCACACCAAGGAGAGACTTGCACTGGAGAAAAGAGAAGGAAGAACAGTATAAATGCATGCTGATATAATTTTATTTAGAATCAAAATATAAATCTTGTGAATTTCTGAAAAACATGGGGAAATCTGGTAAATCTTGGGAATTTCTGAGAAACTTGGCCTTCTCTAGTATAAATCAAAAGCAATTTCTGTTGTTGGTTCCCTGCAGTGAATCTATGGTATGTTTTACATGGGACTGGTAACACTTCTCTGCACTTTCCTAATACTAGATTAAATATGTTAGAAATGAATAACAGAGATACTTAGAGCTACTTTTTCCTCTTCTCCTTGCTCTTTTTTGTGATGTTTAGCGGAACAGCCAATGATGAAATGTGCAACTTTTACATTATGTACTATATGGAAGCCAAACATGCCGTCTCATATATGACCTGTACACAGAATGCAAACCCTGAGATGTTCAGGAACATACCACAGGAGGCAAATATTCCTATATTAGTCAAGCCTGATATGCTAAAGATGGCACATGGACATCATGAAGGTAAAAATAAAGCCTTGGAATCCATTTTATTTAAGCTGTTTTTCATGGATGTGTTTGTCTGTATTGCTTTAAGGTGCTTAATGTTCATAAAAGGGAGATGGAGTTCTGAATAGACCCCTTGTTGCTAATGATAGAGCACCATGATCATCCACTTTAGCAGGATTCTTCTCTTTTCTACTGCTTCTTTTTTTGTGGGGAAAATATCTGCTGTCATTTTTCATCCTTTTCAGTGTCATCTTTTCTTCAAACTATCCAATTTTTTGTTTGCTTTTAATAGCTACGTGAGGGATGTATGTAAGACAATATCTTCTTTACTGTGCCAAATCTCAGATGTTATACAGTCTCTTCATAATGTGTTAGTTCCTATCTATTTCTTGTGAGGCTGAAGTATGATGTTTTCATAATATTCTATGTCTTGCTGCCTTCATATAAACATTTTTATGTTTGCATGTTTTATATTGTAGGAATGTGTTTATATTAAACACCACTGTGCCTACATACTGCCTCAACAGTATTTTACAGGAGTAAGCTGGCTGGTATGTCTATATAGGAAAGTACATTTCATGCAGGGCACTAGGTATCAGGCAGTATAGTTGCACCAGCAGCTTAGAAAAGTATGTAGTAGTTATGACAAAATACTGCTTGGCGCAGAATTACATTGCTGTTCATTCAGAATTAATTCTCTGGGAGTCACTGGGCAATCCATTGCATACTCTAGATACTAAGACTTCTAAAAGTTAGGGTGTATATCACACCATATTAAGTAATTGGAGGATTATCTGAAAACCACAGAAACATCCTTTTTTTTTTTTCATTGACTTCATTGAGACCTGGGATTGCTATTTAAACTGAGTTTTAAGCCACTGATCAAATTGATTTAGGTTACTCTATCCCAAAGGTTTTATGAAAATTAGAGCTTCATGCAAAATTTCTTGGCAATTTTATGTCATGCAGATTGTCTTCAGTTTGATTTAAATAAATACCATACACTCCAGCTATAGAATCGGTCTACCTACATAGACCTAGATTGGCAGGTAGTCGTAAAGGTCTAAATTTATATCGATATCCCTCCTGTTTCCTTGTTAAATGCACAGATCTAAATCTTTTTATTTCATTTGTTTTAATACTGCCTTGCTTGATCCCCCCAGCATAGATAGATAGCAAATGTCAGGAAGTTGGGTTTTTTGGTTTGTTTCTGTTCTGGATTCTCCTCCCACCCCTCACCCCTTTTTTTGTTTTCCCTGATTTTGTATTCCTTGGTTTTGGTTTCCCTGGTTTTGTTTTCCAAAAATGTTAGTCGATTCCTTTCACTCAGAGGTCAATATATATTCTGTCTTTTTTTTAATTTAATTTTACGTAGGGAGCAAGGACGCTGATAAAAGTTCATTGCTGCAGCAACCCAAAAGAGAAGAGGAAGAGGTTTTAGATCAGGGTATGTACTTGTTTATTTCTCTATTGAATAAGAGACTCATAAATTTGAATACTAGCTAAGCATATCCTGATTGTTAACAATTATTGTAACATTTTATCTGTTTTCCTTTAACAAATATAAATTAACATGTTCTGTGTGTTAATAATATTGGATGTTACATAACAATTAATCAAAAATTAGTCTACTGCTAGTGGTCTCTAGCCTTGAAGGTACAATTAATTGGTGCTTTTTTCTGCACTTAGTTTAATTTTTCTAAAGATGATTACAATTTATCTGTAGGTTTCCTACACACAAAAGCAGTGGCAGTCCTATAGGATGAGAATTCAATAACTGTTCTCTCATGTGATGAATTGTGTGATCTGCCATTAGCCCTTCTCCTGCTATTTCTTAGTTTGCAGTACTCTGTATGTATCAGTTGTAATGCATGTATGAATTACATGTCCTCGTGCCTGAGTAGTAATCCAACATATGATAGCTTGAGCGTGATATGCTTGTGTTTAATGCTGAATCCTTTGTTCACTCCTTTTTATAGCTATATACACAAAACATACCCACACAAGTGCATACTGCATTTGACTGCAGAAAAGTCCATGACTCTTATTTTGATGTTATGTTATGGGTGTTATTTAGATATCAGAGGTGTTTTAAAATATTAGTGTATTTTAAAGTTCTTGGGGAATATATGTCAATAGTCCAAACTGGTTTGCTATCGAGACTTTTTTTTTTTTTTCCTCACTAGAAGTCCTTGCTTGATACTAGTTTGATACTAGTTTATCTGAACATTGTTGGACTTGAAAGAGAATAATGAATCAGGACTGCCAAGAAAGAATGGATTTATAAAATATACATGAAAGGCAAGATTCTGAAAAGCGTATTCAGCGTTAGCCTTTTTCTTGTGGTATTTAAATAGTAAAATTCCTTTCGTATTTAGTGAGAGGAAAGATTATGCCGATGTTTGGTGCTTTTGATAACTTTTCCCAAAGGGCCTAGCTACTGTATAAAGTTAGCTCAAGTAATTATTTAGTTGCACAAAATCTAGCTTCCAGAGTATTAGAGCATCTTGACTAAAAGCATCTTAAACTACCAGGGACAATATTTACAACTGTGTATTCAAACGTTATCCTGGACTACTTAAGAGAAATGCTTAGAGAAATAAACGTAGTTCTAAAAATCATGATATACTCTCCTTGATTTTTAAACTTGTTCCAGGGGAGAATGAGATAGTCACTTATAGATCAAGATTTATGCTGACAAGCAGCTTTATGCCACTGGTAAGCGCATTAGTATCTGATTGAAGTTCTTGTTATCAGTGGGTTTGACTGAAGTCATTAACGTTTGAAACAAAATTAGTTGAAAACAAACTTCTCTTTAAAAAGCCTTTCTTGGTTGTCTCTGAAAAGTATTTCAAAGCCCAGCATCTGCAATGCAGTCTTGTTTGCTGAGACCGTTACTTGGTACACGTCCTCATCAGGCGCGTTTCTATGGAAACGGGCTGCGTTGTGTTGCCCGCTTGGAGTTAGTTGGATTGACGATGTGAGATGTGAAAACACGGTAGTTCCAGTGTTGCCTTCCACGCTCTTAATTATTAGTTCAAGGTAAATTCTCCCATCATTTACAGTGGCTTAGCTCTGATTTTATGTCACTGTAGCTCTGACTCTGTTGGCTTACGCGTGCATAAGTAGATATAAAGGAGGAAAAGTAAGATGGAAGCACTTGGGGTTTTATTCTTTTCAAGGAGAGAAAGTGGTATCGCTGTTTTCGTCAGTGGGTTTTGGCTCTGTGAACACCTAAGCTGCTGCCTGGATACAATGGGAAAATCAGGTGGCTGAAAATGATGTGCGAAAATCTACCTGTAAAAATTGTGTGTAAATTGGGAGTCCTGCTTCTTGGATGCTTTGGTGGGGCAAAGTGGTTGATGAGATTGCATTGCTAGTTTGCCCATATCTTCCAGTAACATTAATAAGCCTGACCCAAATCTGAGAGACGTCTTAATGACAGGAAGGTTCCTCAGGTTGGGTCCAGGCAAAACCCCCAGCCCTTGTGCGTGCCCATATGTGCACGTCACACGCAAAGGTAGATAAATACTTCTGCTGAGGTAAAAGCCATGGAATATATTTTCCATTTATGGTCTGGCATGAAAAACTTTATATAAAGGAGCTTATCTTCAAGACACAAATCCACGAAAACTCAGGCTTTGATTTGTTCTGCTGCTCCTGAGCTGTTGCTTAATAAATTCAGCCTTTGATTAGCTCTAGAGATAGCACTTCAATGGCTGTTTTTTCCATAACTCTGTGTTTTGCCTCGCATATTTTAGCAGATTCTTGTTTTCTTTTTCTTTAATGACTCGTTGTAGCAGCTTCATTTTTCCCTTCTTAGCTTAAAGTAATGGAAATAAACATGATTAGTCCTGGAATGCTGATACTGTTTAAAAAATGTCCTGGAAATACTTGCAAATCTTGGGAAAAGAAAAGCTAAAGAGATGATCCGTCAGAGTTTGGTACAAACTCTGTGTGTTTGACTCAAAACAGAAGTTGTCCCTAAGCTTAAAAAAAAAAGGGAAAAAAACCTACATGAAAATCTTTCTGCCAGCTATGTTTCTATAGATTGAAAGAATAGATTGAATATTGAATGAAATTAATACTTACATAATGAATATATAAAATGAAAATGGAATTCCTGTGTATAGGTACTTTCTCCTATATACAGTCATTTTATTGACATCGGGAGTTACCCCATGGCTTTTACTGTAACTTCTCAATTCACACATGAGTCTATTCTGCCACCCACCTTCCCTAATGAAAAACGCATTAATAAGCCATGTAAATATGTTGAAATAAATGGCAATCATCAGAAAGTGAGCCATCATTCAGCATGAGCAAAGCCAACAAAGCTAACTTACTTTAATGTTGAAATTAAACAAAACTTACTTGCCATAATGAAGCCGACTTTGTCATAGGGCTTTTGAAGCATTAATGGCACTGTCAGGTGAGCAGGAACTGTTGAGAGAAAGGTAATTATTATAGCAAATGCAACCGGCTGAGACAGTTGTGCATATTCAAGTGTTCCCTGTTCCTGCAGAAGCACCAAGTGTTCTCCATTCAGGTATTATTTACATTTCTGTTCATCAATAGAAACACAAGCGAATTGGATTCAGTAGGTGGAGTCCTGAAAAGTTGTTTTCTGTTCATAGCATTCCCCATAATGTCCGCTAACTATCCCCTTTTTTCTTGGGGGGGAAAAAGAAGATTGTGTGTTTTTTCCTGTTTGTTCCAAACCCTCCCTGCTGTAGCCTGGGTGGCACTGTATAATCAATCTTCTCAAAGGTCACCGCGAGCTACTCTGTTCCCAAGATCCAGTGGATATGACAAAAGTACAATTTGTAGAAGGAAAACAGTGCACGACCTCTGGTAGTTAGAGGTCTTCAAAGACCCTCAGTGAAGCAGCACAATCCCCCAGTGGCGTTAGGCTAGCTGAAGAGTTACTAGACAAAAAGGGCAACAGCAATTACATTACCAAGACACAGAACTAGAAAACTACTTATTTATAAGTTGTATTTATGTGCCCTGAAATACTCTTCCATTCATTTACATAGTTGAATAACGTATACTCGCTACCGGAATTGAAAAATAAATGGAGAGTTGACCAACACTTACTGTAATGTTTAGATTTTTTTTTTTTTTAATATATGTATATATTTTGGACAGACACATGCTTCAAAGATCTTAGGTGTGTTTTGATAAACAAGCAGTAAGGCAGCTTTCGCTATCAAGATAGTCTGCTGCTGTATCTAGGAGCTGTACAGATGCAGTGCAAGGAGCTGTCTTAATGACCACCACAGGAAATAGAGGAGACAATTAGTCAAGTGCCTGTTACTTTCTATATCCCACTTATGTGCATTAGATGTAATCAAAAACCTTATTTTGAAGAATGGGCAAGTATTATTCCTAGTACAATGAGTATAATTATATTTAAAATGAAATATCTGTAAAATACAGTATTTATATAATATCTATATAACTAAGAAAATGTCAAGGCTGGCTTGAGCTAAAAAATTGTTTGCAGCACAGAAACCAAAAATCCTAACCAAAAACTAGATGAGACTTTTCTTTCAGAAGGACATAAGCATGCACATATGCAAAAGAGGTGGAATTTTTTTCTTACTTCTGCTATTAATGTTTATTGTTATTAATGTTTATTGTTTATTGTTAAGTGCACTCTTACTAGTGTATCTTAAGATACGTAAAAGCTACTACCAAACAAGCAGCAGTCTTTCTGTCTCTTGTGCTGGAATCTGAAACGCAGTCAGGATTGCTGTTTTTTCGCCATCAGTGTTGCTCAGTTTTTACTGGCAATATACTTTTTTCAGTTTCTACTAATTCTTAATTTTCAGGAGCCTAAATTACTCCAGGACATCAAATGGTGGAGTTCAGTAGAGGTGTGCTTGAGATGTGTCTTTTAGAATAGGACAGTTAGGCTTATGAGAGATCCCCATTCCAAAGCTGTGACTTTTAACTGAATTCTCATTAAGCTGCCCACATTTAAAACTAATATTACAGTTTGAGATGAGTTTAGTTTATATAAAAGTGGTTTGGAATTATTGAAGCAAAGATGGTGAGGCAGGAGGAACAGAGAAAGGCCTCACAGGTCATCGTCTTCATTGCTTCCAAGATAAAGTATGCAGCGAATAAAGCCAGGAACACCTTAGAAGAATATAGCTCCAGTTTAATGCTGTCTGTTAAAAGAACATGTTTCCTCCAGTCTTCACCAGAAAGTTAATCGGCAATTCTAAGGCACTTAGTACCTGTGAGGAGTCTGATTTATTTATTTATTTTCTGATCCGCGCTCCTAATTGTTCAGGAGGGAGACAACAACTGACGCTAAGTCGTGTTGTAGAGCCACACATACGCGGTTCCTGCTGAAACTGCCTGTGGTTGTGCTTGGAGCATATGGCATGTAATATAATGTTAAGTACCCTATAAACTTGCACTTCAAGCTATTTCAAGGTGGGCACCCAAAATTAATGTATGCTAAATGACAAGCCTTAGCTATAAGCTCTAGCTAAGTAGCAGTAATAATGTCCCTTGCTTTCACAGGACAGGCTGTGGTAATACAGTAGTTCAGTGTAAGTACGTGTTTCGTAAACAAAGATGATAGAACAGAATTGGAAAGGAGAAGCCTTTCTGTTCATTTGAGAACTTGCTTGGGAGTGCTTGAGGGTATATTTTCTATCAGGTTACATAAATGTGTAGTGACTGCCTGTAGATTGCACGGAGGAGATTTTTTGAAACAGAGTACGACATAAACTTTTCTTGCATTATATCTAATGCATGCAGAAAAGGGGTTGAATTAAGTTTGCGTATAATTCTGGTGTGTGTTAGCTGTTGATGCCTGCCTGGCCCCTAGTTGCCTTCCATTGCTGTGTGTACTTGCACACAGACACACACGCTTTTCCACAGCACTTTTGCAACGCTGCTGGAGTTGTTCTGCAAGGCTGTGCCTGAATTGAGGTAGAGAACGTTGAAATATCTCTCCAACCTTGCATATTTTGCTGTTTAGTTGTATATTTTTCAGGAAAGCTTGGATCCACAAAAATGTGCTGAACAAAGCTTTTTGTGTTTGGAGTAGACTTTCCCACTGTTTAAGGTCGAAGGAGATGGAAGAGAGTCCCTGTGTAGCATTCCTGTGGTGGTACCAAAGAGCAGGGGCAAGGCGGCAGTGTAAAGCTGAGATGATGTGTGCTTGTGCCAGGGCATGTAGCCATGCGTTACAGTGCTTTCTCGAATAAATTTGGCATAATTCATCTTAAAGGCTTTGTTTTGCTAGTTGATGTGTGTGCTTTTAGGAAGAGGGGAGTGTAGTGGGCTACATGGTTAAAATATCTTCTGTGGGTGGAAGAAGAATGAAGCTTGGAAGGAAGGACAAAGTAGCATTCCAGCTTTGATATGGGATACCTAGATCGAAGGGCCAGAGACAGTTTTAGATTTATGCCAAGCATTTGAGAAAAATTTTTAAAAATTTTACATTTTGAGATTTTTTTTGGTGCTAGAGATTCAGTGAGGTCTCTTTCAGTGACCAAATTAAATTTTGGAAAAACATGGTACTCAAAGATGTCAAAGGTGTTAAAAGCAACATTGGCATGTAGAGAAGTAGAATAAGGAAGAGTGAAAATGGCTGCAAGCATGCGTTAGCAATAGGAGAACCATAATCAGAATGAAAAGAGACATTTCAGTTTGAAACATTCGACCTCCGCTGTTTTTCCTGTGGCTTATATTCTCTGATTCTTACATGTAGATGCACTTCTAGTTTTGTTTTCTGTGATGTTAAAAGGCTAGTGAACAATGAACAGCTGCAAAAGCTTGTGATACTATTAACTTGTCTGAAGAAACAGAAGCTGGTGTTGAATTAATCCAGGAAGGGTTCTGAAAAATGATTGTGGTTTTGATAGAAGTTAGAGTGAATAATTCATAGTACAAATATGAAACACACCAACCAGGGTCACTTTTATTCCAGACAATCTTTTTTTTTTTTTTTTTTTTTTATTTTAATTCAGATGCCATTTTTAGACCAAAGCACGATGGTGACGGTGCTAGATCTATAAAAGAAACAAATTGGAGATAGCAGAATGACTCTTTAATAAACATACTCTCAGATGTGCTACTCTGTGCAAAGAAATGTATTTGCAGGTATATTTGTACTGCATGAAATAAAAATTGAAGGTGAAGTAGTCATACTGTGTGCCTGAACTACAGATGTGTGTAATGGAGCTGAATGAGGACAGCAGTCATATACAGTAAGATCAATGTGTTTACAGCTAATCATTTAAAGTGACTGATAAATACTTTGCATTGTAACAACAGTGATCAGTGATGGTGTTACTGGTGAGGAAGGACAGGAAAGGAAAGGATAGGGCAGCTGACTAATTGGCAAACTTATCTGTATTTCTTTTTCTTAAATGTAGTAAAATTAGTTTTCACTTCTGCATATTGACAGCTGTGCATTCATACCTGGCTATGCATATAAGGGGGGGTGGGATATATGCATATGATGTCTGGACAGCCTGTTTTGTGTTGCTATTCCAGAAAGCGAGTTACATATGTAATAGTTGGGGCTGTTGGAAGGGATAACCCATGATGAGCTTTTGCTCTAGCTTGGTGCTAGCAGGTTTGCTGAGGAAGTGGTTCATGACCAAACCCAAAGTCTCTGCATTGATGTGTCACAGGACAATGCTCTTTCTACGAGAAGTTCCTGGAAAAGGTGTTTGTCATGTTGATGATGATTCCAAATGCCAGGTGTGTTTTTCTTCATAGAGAATGCACAGTGGAAGAAGACTGTATTTTATGGGGTCTTGGTCATTGCTTATTTTTCAGAACGCTGTCCTAGGTGAGAACAGACAAACCTACCATTTTCATGGCCTCAGCCTCATTTTTATGGCCTGGCACTCTCTGCCAGACTGGCTTTGATTGAACTTCTCTCTCTCTCTCAGCTTGATCTTGGAGCACCACGACCAGAAACTTCACCTAGGTCAGGAACAGACACATACAGTAACATAAGTGTTGGCTCTCTGAGAACCATGGACAGGGGCTGTTGCCTCCAAACAGGGAAAACCACATTAGAGAGATGAAGAATGTGAACTATTTCTACATCTGGATAGCTCAATGCCATGTAGCTCTTAGCCAGACCTCAGTGGTCAAGTTACAGCACTGTTGCACTGCCATTAAATGAATTGAGTAACTTAACTTTTTATCAGGTTGAGGTTCAGCTCATACAGGTGCGCAGCAGTTTATGATGAAGTTATGATTTGTTTAAAATGCCGTTCTGCAAAAGAATTTTCCTAGTATGTAGAATGTAATATTAAGGAATATAAATGTAAATTTTCAGGAATATGTTTTTGTGTTGTCCCATTCTGGAGATGGGAGAGCTATTGCTTCATCCACAGCAGAGAATGAACACTAGCTGTTTGTAGCTGCTCACTTTAGGCTGTATTCCAGAGAGGAATTGCTGGGAACTTACACAGTGTAAGGAGTTCATGTATATAGCCTCTCTAAAACCAACCAAGTCAGTTAGCTTCTCTGTTATGTTCCTGAGGCTGCACTCGGTATCAGAAGAAAATAAATTATACATGCTGGAATTTTAATTATTTCAGCAGGAATAAGCAGTTCATTCCCCCGTGTGTTTTTTTTCTAGTTACACCCAGGTTGTCCAAAGGTCAAGCTGTCTCATCTCGGTCACGACCAAATGAATAATGCCAGGCATTTTGCTTGTGTTCCTTTCCCAATGGGTAACTTCAGAGCAAGCAACAGCTGTTGCAGCTAGTACGAGACATCTCTGACAGCAACGCAGCATCATGTTTTGATGTTTGCTGGATATTGCAATATCTGCAGATAGTAACTGTTAGTCAGAGACAACATGAGACTGCTTCTTTCCAGTTATCAGCTGTGAACAAGGAGCTATTTCTTAGAAGATACTAGTCATAGATATATTGATATCCAGCTGAAGATCAGAAAGGAAGTTTAAAGAAGTTAGTCCCAAATAATATGAACCTCAATTTAGGTGT
Source organism: Crypturellus soui (assembly GCA_032275445.1). Lineage (NCBI taxonomy): Eukaryota > Metazoa > Chordata > Aves > Tinamiformes > Tinamidae > Crypturellus > Crypturellus soui. The sequence goes on along the minus strand of JAUBNY010000645.1, from coordinate 2,212,272 downwards.
GTAGAATTTAGGAAACCATTGGTTACATTCAGTTACCAGAAGTTTTCAAGACAACTATTTCCCCTTTTCGAATTTACACCCATCCTTTCTGCTTTGCAACTACTGTGAGTAGTGCTGTCATGCCAAGAAGTTGTCAGAGGACTTTGGTTTCCTATTTGCACAAGCATACAGAACTGTTGGCCAAATGCATGGGTCAAAAATACAGTTAAGGTCCATGAGGACCACTTTAATTCTCAGTGTAGTTCTCTAGGTAAATGTGTTCTGACATCAGTGCCAATTCCTGACTACTTTGAGTAGAGACTAGAGAACCCAATTAAAGTAATTATAAACCTTTCTCAGAATAAATATGGTTACATCCAAAACTTCTGTTGTATCATCCTTTTTGGATGTTTGGGTTTGTTCTGAACAGCAGCTAGACTAGTTGAATGGCAGTAGGATGATTATGGGGCATGCCAGATTAACAAATTTTTTCTCTAATCTAATTTTCTTTGTTCATTTCATTGAAATTGGCCCTATTAGTTCTGTAATTATTTTCCGTCAGAAGTTTTCACCTGGGAGACTTCATTTTTCAAGGGCAAGGACTTTCCATTAGCCTAGCCAAAAAACATTGAATTAGGACTGTTTATAAACATGACAGAATCTCTTTAGGTCATTTTCAGAAGACATAACTTCCTCTGTTCCCAGCTGTTAATGGTGGCTTGACTTTCTTCTGGTTTGTGAAAGCTCCTCTGTTGAGCCTGCTCTTCTCTTACTCTTCACAATACAGTGCACCAGCACAAATTCTTAATTATGAGTAATTTGTACTTAAAATGAAATAGCAGTATAGTTAAATGAGCTACAAGTGCATGTTGAATGTCTCTTTCCATTCAGATGGTGTAGCTGAGGTTGGTTCTAAAAGAACCGGTATAATTTAAGGCAGCAAAGATTCTTGGTTAATCAATTCAGACAAGCTGGATACCTGCTGGTTAGTAGAAAATATGCTGTTACCACTTAAATCTTTTTTCTAGGATTAAAGGAAAACTAATTTGATGAAAACCAGTTCAGACAGTCTGAATGTTTTTGCCAAGAAAGTAGGCCTTGTGGATTTTGTATGATTTAATTTTGGGAGGATTGAGAGCCACTGAAAATATTGTTGCCTTCATTTTCACTTGATGCTATGACTGAGGGCTATTACTAATTTCTTTAGGGGAAGGAGGTGGTTCTGCAACAGTTCCATAAACTACGAATGCAATAGACTGATGTGGTGCTTAACAGTAAGCTTGTTGCTGCCTGTTGTACGGAGTCTTATTTGCAAGTGTGAGGATTTTTCTTACAGCCCAATCTTCTTGTGTGATGACAAATTTCAAAGAAATTTATTTTCAAATGTATGGCTGCTGCTTTGTTTTGTAAATGCATAAGTTGATGAAACTGTAGAGTTTTTTTCCCTTTGCATATACATGTATCTATATATATATGTATATATACACATATATAAAAATCTGCAGTAGTCTGATAAACCATATAAATCTCATTATAAATATTACTTTCAGAAAGTATGCACCTGTGTTGGTTGTTTGCATCCTCCTCCTTCCTCTCCCTTGAATATCTGTGCTGCGATGTGACTTTTCAGATGGAAAAATGTGTAGTAAAAGTGGACATTTGTTTGTAAATCGAAGGTGGTGAAGGTTTGTGGAGCAGTCCTCTTTTATACTGCATCTGACTATGAATAACATTATCACGCTAGACTTTGCTGAAATTTTAGAAAACTGCGATCTAACGGTTTTCTCCTCCTCTCATTTTTTCTCTTTTCTGTGCAGGCGATTTCTATTCACTCCTTTCCAAGCTGTTAGGCGAAAGGGAAGATGTTGTTCATATGCATAAGTATAACCCTACAGAAAAGGCAGACTCGGATCTTGTAGCCGAGATTGTTAATGTAGTCCAAAAGAAGGATCTCGCCAGAGAGGTCACAAATCTCGATGAGAGGGACAATGCTATTCTCGTCAGAGACAGAATTCACAAATTTCACAGACTAGAATTCACCTTGAGGCCACCAGAGAACAGACATTTCTCTTTACAACAACCTACATGTGGTGAGGGGAGCTGGGAAAAAGAACATACAGGTGGTGGGTTAGGAACTGAAATAATGACATTCAATGTGAGAGCTGTGATCCACATTAGCAAAATCTGAAGGGAATATCAATTGGTATTGGAAAGTATTTTACATTTGTCTTCCTAGTTATTAAAATTGTCTCCCTCCATTTTAGAGCTATTTTAGCGGGAATTTTTTCTTCCTTTTTATGAAAAAAGAATGTATACAGATGGGAAAAATTTCATGCTTTTTAGAATGTGAAGGATTTTTTTCCACTCTCAAGACTCTCAATTTGATATCAATTTTGCTCAACCCAGGTGAATAAAGGATATAGTTGTCACAGAAAGGGAGGCATTTTCTTAAGTAACTGTTATGAAATGGCTCACTGGGGTAACCTTTCTATTATAAGTTGTTTTCTGATTACTTGGTTTGTCAGATAACAAATCTTACAAAAATTATATTCTTAATCCTAGGGCTGTTTTTCTGTCATCTAGGAAGTGTGGTAAATACTGAAATATTCTTCAGAATTATTATTTTGTTGATATTGGCTAGCCTAATATTCCAGGCATGGCCCTTTTATTATACCAGGATGATGATCTGTTCCCTTCAGGTTTCTATGACAGCAAAAACCATGGAAGTGGTGTGTGTTTTCCTTGCCTTTTGCTCTCTGTGCTGTTGATTGTGTTTTGTCTTCCTCACTAATGTGGAAAGCCAGGTACTACAGCATGCATCAAGCATCCTGTAAGCGAAGGTGAAGCGCATGCATGGCACTATGGTTGCTATGCGGGAGCTATACACGTGCTTGCTTTTATGTTCCTTGATGTTTTCAAGTGCTGTGCAAAAGGTATACATCACTCCTCATCCATTTTATTTTTATTTTGGTTCCATATATTAACCTGGAGCACCTCTGCTTACCTCTGAGATTCCGTTACAGCATTCAAGTACAGCAAAAAAAAAAATTGTGTTTAATAAGAGACCAAAGAGGAGGACTTTCCAATGTTATCCCATGGCACTCAGTTTAAATGAGAGCCTGCCAAGTGACTGGCATAGAGGCAAGAAACAAGTGAGATGATGTTGTCGTGTGCCTGATGTAAGTGCAAATCATAAGTATAACTCTGCGAGTGGCTGGCATTAGTCACATACTTGGAAGAGTAATGTGTGTATGCAGTTCTGCAAAGCCCGTTTCTTGAGTTCAGCCTGAAAAATGTGATGAGGAGCGAGGGGAAGGGAGGTAGAACCTGCCTTTCTGTTTTATTCAGTGAACTGAATAAATGGCTTGACTGGCATGCAATATGGCACCAGTCCTGACTGCAGGAAAGAACAGTTTAGTGTTACTATTAGCAGGATTTTTTTTTTGTATTGTATCAAAAAGCAAAACTGGAATGATCTTAAATATTTAGCACTGAAACTTTATTTTTGCTTTTTAATTTTTGTAATGTTGCTAACGTTACAGGAATTCATAATTGCAGAAGCTGTCGGTGCCATCCTTTGACAACAGGATTACTATAGCAATAAAATCTTTTAGTGCATTTTTAGTGTCTGGTTTGGGAAATATTTCCATACTAGAAGAACAGAATTTAGTTTCTCTAACAGATCCTCCTATTCCTAGAGGAAAAAATGAAGTGTTGAGTTGTTTTAACATGTTTAAAATATATATCTATATATAAAATACATGTGTGTGCGTATATATGCACATATATATATGTATGTGTATATATACCATCTCCTAAGACTGCATGTACAATCTTTGCTTATCAAATTCATAGGCTAGATACCAGTTCTTGTTATCAAGATCTTAAAAGATTTCTGAATATCTTTGAAGGCCAGATTCTAGTTTCTATTAGGGTATAGCATTCATTTCATTTAAGTGTTGAAAAATTGCCAGAATTAAAACTATTTTTAAACTAAACTAAAAACTATTAGTTCTTTTAAATATCACAGTTTTTCTCATGTAATGGCCTGAAATAACAAGTGACCAATATATTAAGTAAGGATTATAATCTCATACTTATAATAGCTGCACTCTTACTGCAGTGCTATTTTATTACTTGCCACTAATCAATTGTTAGGTTGTTCAGCATTGATGAAATTGATGGAATTATGCCTTTTAATTACAGCAAATAGTGGTTTTTTTCCAATTTTAAATCTCCTTTGTGCAGTGCTTGCTTCCATTAGTCAAGATTTAAATGAATGAAGTTTGTAAAGTCAAGAGCTAAAAAGAGCTTGATGAGATTTATGGACAGTAAATTGTAATTTTACCAGTAAATAGAGGGTTTATTTTTTCACTGGTAGAGAGATTAGAGGCTGATTTGCATGTGCTAAATCTATGTAGTTTTATTGAATCAAATGAATTACTTTAAATTGCAAGATAGAAGACCTAGTTCTTGGTTGAAAGCAAGCTAAAACATAAGAATGGCAGATGTTCTACCCTTCTTGATCTCTTCTTTAGGCATCTCTTTCCTTTTTACGGACATAATATTACTTGGCTTAGGATATGAACTTAGGTAGAACTAATGCTGTTTTAATTTTTTTCTTGCTTTCCTGAGTTGTTTTTCTTCTTTGTGTTAAAAGTTGCTTTTTTTTTGTTTTGTTTTTTTCTTTCTCTCTTATTTATTTATTTATTTCAGTCCAGTCCTGAATCAACCCCTTCTGATATTTAGAGGCTTCGGTGATCTACTATTTGGTATACATTATTTTAGGTTAATAATAGAAATATATAAAATTGCCTGCTGATTTCACTAGAGAAAGCATTCCTAGGACATCTAGTATCTGTGCACCTGTATGCTGATCAGATGGAGGAAAGAACAGAGCACAAAGTGGTTTTGCAGTTTCTGTCACTACATACATATTGGGATGCCAGTGCTTGGGCATGAGATGTGCTTTATTGTGATTAAAACAATACCTGGAATTAAGTTACAATGCACTGATATAAGTACTGCATGTAAGAAAATGTTCATGTTCAACAATCTCTGCACCAAAAGCCAGTTAACCAGTTTTCTGTTTTTATGTAAATGAAATATATGAATGAGTCTTGTTTTGTTTCATTCTTTCTTTCTTTGATAGATTTCCACATAGAAGAGGTGGTGGACTGGCCTGGGTTAGACTTCAAGCTAGGCCAAGTTTCTGGGTTGGCCCTGGACCCAGAAAATAACCTTGTTGTCTTTCACAGAGGTGATCACGTTTGGGATGAAAAGTGAGTAGACATTTGGCAGAGTGGCATGTTGGAAGATGAGACTGGTGCGCGCTCCGAAGAGTATCGGGATTGCAGCTCCTTTCCCGTTCAGGTTGAGATTTATCTGCACTTAGCCTGAAAGTTCCTTTGGGAAACTCATAGGGGCGACTGGCAGTTTCAGGACTGTAGGATTGCCAGGTATTCAGACAGCAAGAATATGTCTGCAGAGAAAAGCTAGTACGTTAGGTCCCAAAAATGTAGAACCATGTGAACGTGATCTTCACCTACATTAATTACTCCTGCTTCCAGATGTGCTCCAGAGCCCTGGTTCTCAGTTGTTTGGGTGGTGGGTGCTACTGCTGCCCTTCAGCCTATGTGCCCAGGTGTCCTTTGTCTTCCTTTGAAATCAGAGGCCAGGTGTCATGAAGGACTGTGGAATCTCCTTTTCTGGAGGTGCTCAAAACCCACTTGGATGCAATTCTGTGCCACGTGCTCTGGGTACCCCTGCTGGAGCAGGGTGGTTGGACTAGAAGATCTCTAGAGGTCCCTTCCAACCTTAATGATTCTATGATTCTATGATTCCCTGTTACTTTCAACAGGACTAATTAGTCTGGGAGAATAATGATTTAGTATAATATACTACTGTAAGGACATGAGCTTGCAATATACAAAGCTAGCTCTGGTATAGTTTGTTTTTTCTTATATTTATGACCTCTCAACAGAATTGGGATGTTACAGGGTACTTGCTTGAAAAAGGCTTTGATCTATTCAGTTGGCAAGAAAGCATTTAGTATCTCAAAGCAAAGTTTAGACTTAAAATGAGGATTTCTGTAGTGTTTGTGACAAATGTTTTTGACCCAAAGGTATATTATCTTAAAAATATAAGATTCCAAATAAAAATAATAATAATTTCTGTATTATAGTGCCTTTTATCTGTGAGCTTGAAAACAGTACATCTTACTTTCAGATGGACATTTTTTGGGGGGAAAAATGCCATGAAACTAACAGAACACAGAGGGGTAATAATCTTTCCTTATAAAAGAATATGATGTGGCTTAAATATGCTTTTTTTATTTTCTTATCAACTTCTCTTTTTTTTTTTAATCTTAATTCATTGAATTCATGAAGCAACTTCTGAGAAAAAATAGAGCAGTTTTCTCAAATTTATAGTGACACATGATGCTTAGAGTACTGCATTATGGTAATTTCTTTTTGTTTGATTGGATTTGAGGAGGATGATAAATATCATAATGTAGGAGATAAGGCAGTCACTTATGTCTCTTGCGCACATTATATAAGCCATCTCTGCAGCTCAAGTGTACACAAATATAGACTGCACAATTTTGAAAGGATGATGCATGTTGCAACTTGCATTACTCAGACTTCAAGTAAAAGCTGGTATTGATTTGGTTCTTCTCATCCTCCTACTTGCGATGATAAATGCCGTTCTATGTGTCATTGAAGAAAGAACTGAATCAAAAATGTTTGAAAATAGACTGGCAATGGTCTTCATTCTTCACTTTAAATGTGCACTTGGGGAGGCTGGCAATAGAGATGTTTTTGCAGTCCAGAGCACAAAACTTCGACAAGCAGTGGGTAGAAAAGCTACAGGCAAACAAAACCTTCCTGTTTCATTTTTGGCTCTGACATAGGTGTACGAAAGAGACTGGAGACCTTTTCATGGATTATCCTGAAAAGGATGGAGTATCTCTTACTTTTTTCAGTAAAAAGAAAGAATAAGTTGTTACTTCTGAGGGCTGTTATTGCATTTGGTTGGGGGAGACGTAGGAAGATATCAGCCTTGTGAGTTCATGTTTATTATTGGCTTGCAAATACACAATTAATTGAGTATATAATATTTCTCAGCAAATCATAAAAGTGATTAATCTAGCCCTAAGGCCCAGATTTTTTCCTCTGTTTTGGTGCTCCACCAACACAGCATAGAAATAAGTAAACAAATTATCTGTGCTATTAGACACTGCAGAAATGTTGCCAATGCATTATTAATACGTGCTATAAAAACTGGATTTTTATTCAACTAAATGTAGCTGAGTGAACAGTCTATGCTGTTTTATAATGCAATTGTAGTCTGCTGGAGAAGGCAAAAACATTATACAATGTCAGACCTTTAATATAGTAGTAGCTTTTCAGTGGCTTTAGCATTCCTCCTGTGAGGGATTTTTAAAGAAAAAAAAACACTTTTAAATGAGTCATATTCTTTTACCCCAAAGCCTCCTCAGTTACAGAACAGTCTTTTGTATTGTATGTGGTGCGTGCTATTCAACATGAGAAAAATGAGAACTATTTGACCAGTTGAGCAGTGAATTACTTGAAAATTCTTTTTTTTGTGATGAAAATGAAAAATGAATGTTATTTATGCAATCTATGAAAGGCATAATAAAGAATATCAAGTGCTTTCCTGAAAGGCTGCTATTGTCTTCTTAACCAGCAATGGCTAGGCAGGAGAGTTGAGGCGGAGCCCAGGCCCACAGCAGTGATGGATATCCGTCAGGAACAGAGCTCAGGATTGCGCTTGCCAGAGGTAGGAGATCAGGTGCTCTGTCTAAATTGAATATGTAGCCCATAAAGGTTGTGCATAATGGCAAGCCACCAGCTGGGAAGGTAGAAGAATAACAAGAGAAATAAACTGAGGATGGAAATGAGTAACATACACCATGGATTTTAGAGGTGCTTTGATTTCAGACTGCAAAACCTCGAAGAAAATGATGCTGAGAGCAGAGCAATGTGGCATGTTCAGCTTTTACTGACGCTTTCTTTTTTTAACTAGCAGTAGTCAGTGTGGTTTGTGTTCTCCTTTATCAATTGAAAAAGAGGAACATTGATTATGTTGGAGATTGGCCTCAAACCCTAGGGAGAAAAGAGTGCCAGTGATTTTGTTGCACTCTGCTCTTGAGAGAGGAAAAATGCTACCCCTGGACAAGGGCACTTCCCAGGGAGCAGGTGCATGAAAGACCTCTCCCAAAACTGCAGTCCAAGATCCCTAGGCTTCCTTTGCTGCAAATACTACCCAGTCACATATTTATCCTGAAAGCACTCAGTTCTCAGGAAAAAAGCTAGGTGGTGGTTGACAGAGAATGCTTCAGACATGGACAGGACTGTTATTAAGAAGATATCAGTATTTTTAAGCTGTGTAGATGGTCACTTCTCCAAAGTGATGCAGTTGGATTTTCTGGGGGTTTTGTGCAGGACCACTCAGTCAGTAAGATTCTCTTCTGCAATTAGCTCTGCTGATTAATAATATCATGTAGCTTGCATTGAGCTCAAGGCTAGAAAGGATAGATTTTTCTCTCCATTTTAAGTGACTCCATTAAGTGTGGGACAGACTGAAACATTTTTAACCAAGAAAAATCAGGTGTGCAAAAGTATCTCTTGTACTGCTGTAGAAAGCAGAAAATCATCCAGGGGTTGGAAGAAATTTCCTGGCCCCACAGCACGTTCTTTGCAAGCATTTATGAAGTTACAACATTAGCTAAGCATCGTAGGATAATTCTGCACTGGGGCCAGACATGAGGATAGCTTGCCCAATGCTGGTCCTCCAGGTATGACCATCTGCTCCTAGAGTAAGTCCTTAAGAGCATTAGATTCCTGGATCCCTTCCACTTACTGAAATTGAGCTGGGAATTTGGAGGAGGAGGGTGCTTTTTAGTAAAGCTGTTTAAAACCAAGAAACCTTTTCATAGGCAGTTACTCTCAATGATGCTAAAGAATGAAACAACTGCAGAACTGTGGTCAAATAAGCAAATTTAACATCACTAGGCTAGTGTGAGCCAGCAGTATTTACCCTGCATCTCCTTATAGGATTAAGAGAAACAGTTTTTAGGAGAGCTTAGCAGAAAGTTTAAGTAGCTATTACCTTGTGCATAACCATTCATAGTAAACAGGATTTATCACTTTCAGTCAGGAATTAAGTAGGTAGTAGCAGGTAGTTACTATACATAATGGTAATGTCCAAACATTGCTTTTTAATTGTAGTCTCTGCAGAAACTTAAACACTTCATATATTTTGCTGGTTATATATGAAGCCAGAAATTGCTTTGCCACATTGAATATTCTCAGTAATGAATATTTAATGTAATGCAGAGGTTAGGCTACTAGGGGTGTACAAGATAGCTTTAAAAGCTGTGTTTGTGGCCTTTGCTGTTACAAGTATATTCTTGTTTACCGTCTTGCATTTCTCTTGGAGTT
>JAUBNY010000645.1:2188849-2202726 GCA_032275445.1 Crypturellus soui | reverse complement strand
CCTGTACTGGTGTCTGGGGTTATTCCTCCCCAGGTGCAGGACCGTGCACTTGGCCTTGTTGAATTTCATGAGATTTTGACTGCTCAGTTGTCTAGTCTGTCCAGGTCCCTCTGGATGGCAGCACAGCCCTCCGGAGTAAATAAATTGCTTGAAATTGCGAGATAAGAGACCTGGTTCTTGGTTTAGAAATCTCATTAACAATAAAAGAATGATTTAAAGAAAGAAAGAAAATGATAGTGAATAATTTTAATGTGGAAAAGTATTTTTATTTACTTCATATGTATGTGTTTCCTGCGCTTCTCAATATACCTCTACCAAAATTTTGCATTTTGTAATGTGTGCCTTCTGGAAAGCACAGTTTTACAAAGGCCAAAATTTTGGCTTTCTATGTGTAGCACTTTTTTCCCCCCTTCATTTTCTTTTGGTAAAGGCTCAAAGATGGAGGAGCATGAGGAGCATTGCAGCATAAATGCGCACAAGCTTTTTTGCAGGGTAGCTCAGACTGTGTTTTGGATGAGCAGCTACCAAGCAGACGCTAAATTTCCAGCCTTTTTGTTACTTCAAAACTCCTACCATCTACACCTGCACCTGCTATTGCACTTGCCATTGCCAGTTGACCTGTACACAAGCACTTGGTGAAGATGTATGATTTTCTTTTATTTTCTTAATGATTTTTCTAGCTTGGAGCTTTTGTTAAAATCACTGCACAGGAGAGTTTCTTCTGGGTGTTTCTGACAACTGTTTCATATTCAGATGCTGATTTTTAGTTTTTTTGTTAGCGAAGGAGTTTCTGCAGCACCTGCTCTACCTGTGATATCTGAACCTACATGAGTGAGATGTATCTTCTTGTTCATGGTAGGATTTCAGTGTTTAGCCCCTCTCCCGAGATGGTCTCCCGAGGCTGCCAGTTATCCCGGCAGTTGGGTTGCATGCTGCAGCCTGCAGGTTTGGAGGGCCTTGTCTCTTTGCATTTTTCTTCTTAGAAAGTCAGCCTAAACTGAGGCCCCACAAACCACTCGTGCTAGTCTTAACTTCTGTGAGCTGCCTGGCTTCAAAGGACAGACATTTTGGCGCCTTCTGGAAGGACTTTTTGGGGAAAAATGCTCTTTTCTGATTCAACTAAAGAGTTACAAATACTCAACCCCCTGTGGAAAAAGCAGAAAGATTTGCGGTTTCTCCCTTATGTTTTTTTTTCCTCGAGGCACATTAAGATTTAAGGATGCTATGCACAAAAAATATCCACCCTTTTAATAGCATTTGGCAAGTGACCCACTGTGCTTTTGATACATGTTGTAAAAGAACAAATACTTATTACTCAAAAACTACTCAATGTTTGTTTTTAAAAACAGTAAGCTAAAACATAAGTGGCAGATGTTCTACCCATCTTCATCTCTTTAGACATCTCTTTCCTTTTTAATGACTTGGCTTAGAACATAAGCTTAGGTAGAGCTAATGCTGTTTAATTTTTTTTTCTTGCAGGATTTACTGAGTTATTTTTCTTCTCTATGTTAAAAAAAATCCTTCTTCTTCTTCATCTTTTTCTCTTTTTTTTCTTCCTCTCACCTATTTATTTATTTTCGTCCAGTCCTGAATCAACCCCTTCTGATATTTAGGGATTCAGTGATCCACAGTTTGGTATATATTATTTTAGGTTAATAATAGAAATATTTAGAACTGCCTGCTGATTTTGACTGGTAATTGTATGTTTCTACAGTCTTTTGCTAGAGAAAGCATTCCTAGGACATGTAGTATCTGTGCACCTGTATGCTGATGAGATGGAGGAAAGAACAGAGCCAAAAGTGGTTCTGTAGTTTCTGTTACCACATGCATATCGTGATGCCACTGCTTGTGCATGAGATGTGCTTTATTGTGACTAAAATAATGCTTGGAATTAAATTGCAACGCATTGATAGAAGTACTGCATGTAAGAAAATGTTCATGTGGCCTCCCAACAATCTCTGCACTAAAAGCCAGTTAACCAGTTTTCTGTTTTTATGTAAATAAAATACATGAATGTGTCTTGTTTTGTTTTGTCCCTTCTTTCTCTGATAGATTTTCACATAGAAGAGGTGGTGGACTGGCCTGGGTTAGACCTCAAGCTAGGCCAAGTTTCTGGATTGGCCCTGGACCCTGAAAATAACCTCGTTGTCTTCCACAGAGGTGATCATGTTTGGGATGAAAAGTGAGTAGACATTTGGCAGAGTGGCATGTTGGAAGATGAGAGTATCAGGATTGCCCTCCAGCATTCTCCGAAGAGTATCGGGATGGCAGCTCCTTTCCTGTTCAGGTTGAGATTTGTCTGCGCTTAGCATGAAAGTTCCTTTGGGAAATTCAGAGGGGCAACTGGCAGTTTCAAGACTGTGGGGTTGCCAGGTCTGAAGAGACAGCAGGAATGTGTCTGCTGAGAAAAGCAAGTACATTATGTCCCAAAAATATAGAACCATGTGAACGTGATCTTCACCTGCATTAATTACCCCTGCTTCCGTGTAACTTTCAGCCGGACTAATTAGTCTGGGAGAATAATGGTTTAGAATAATACAGTACTTCAGGACATCAGCTTGCAATATGCAGAGCTAGCTGTGGTTTAGTTTGTTTTTTTCTTGCATTTATGACCTCTTAACAGAACTGAGATGTTACAGGGCACTTGCTTGAAAAAGGCTTTGATCTATTCAGTTGATGAGACAGCATCTAGTATCTCAAAGAAAAGTCTAGGCTTAAAATGAGGATTTCTGAGTGTTTGTGAGAAATGTTTTTGACCCAAAGGTAATTTATCTTAAAAATGGAAGATTCCAAATAAGTATGATTTTTCTGAATTGTAGTGCCTTTTATCTGTAAACTTGAAAACAATATGTCTTTCTTGGATATTTTTTGGGGGAAAAAATACCATGAAACTGCAACAGAACACAGTGGGGTAATAATCTTTGCTTATAAAAGAATACGATGAAAGCTTAAATATGCTTTTTATTTTCTTATCAACTTCTCTTTTTTTTAATCTTAATTGATTTAATTCATGAAGCAACTTCTGAAAAAAAAAGGAGCAGTTTTCTCAAATTTATAGTGAGACATGATGCTTAGAGTACCGCTTTATAGTAATTTCTTTTTGTTTGGTTGGATTTGAGGGGGTTGATAAACAGCATAATGTAGAAGATAAGGCAGTCGCTTACGTCTCTCTCACGCATTATATCAGCCATCTCTGCAGCTCAAGTGTACACAAATATAGACTGCACAATTTTGAAGGGATGACGCATGTTGCAACTTGCATTACTCAGACTTCAGGTGAAAGCTGGTGTTGATTTCGTTCTTCTCATCCTCCTACTTGGGATTATAAATGCCATTCTGCGTGTCATTGAAAAAAGAACTGAATCAAAAATGTTTGAAAATAGACTGGCAGCGGTCTTAATTCCTCACTTTAAATGTGCACTCGGGGAGACTGGCAATAGAGATGTTCCTGTAGCCCAGAGCACAAAACTTTGACAAGCAGTGGGTGGAGAAGCTACAGAAAAACAAAACCTTCCTGTTTCGTTTTTGGCTCTGATAGGTGTATGAGAGAGGCTAGAGAACTTTTCATGGATTATGCTGTAAAGGAAGGAGCATATCTCCAAGCATAAGGAAGGAGCATATTTCCACGAAGAAATTGTTATTTTTGAGGGCCATTATTGCATTTCATTGGGGGAGGCGTAGGAAGATATCAGCCTTGTGAGTTGGTGTTTTTTATTAGCTTGAAAATACACAATTAATTGAGTATATAATATTCTCAGCAGATCATAAAAGTGATGTATCTAGCCCTAAGGCCCAGGATTTTTCCTCTGTTTCAGTGCTCCACAGCACAGTATAGAAATAAGTAAACAAATTATCTGTGCTATTAGACACTGCAGAAATGTTGCCAATGCATTATTAATACGTGCTATAAAAGCTGGATTTTTATTCAACTAAATGTAGCTGAGCTGAATAGTCTATGCTGTTTTGTAATGCAATTGTAGTCTGCTGGAGAAGGCAAAAATAGTTATACAATGTGAGGCCTTTAATATAGTAGCAGCTTTTCAGTGGCTTTAACATTCCTCCTATGAGGGATTTTTTTAAAGAAAAAAAATTAAATGAGTCATATTCTTTTACCCCACAGCCTCCTCAGTTACGGAACAGTCTTTTGTGTTGTATGCAGCATATGCTATTCAAAATGGAAAAAAATGAGAACTATTCAGCCAGTTGAGCAGTGAATTACTTGAAAATTCTTCTGGGTTTTTGTGATGAAAATGAAAAATGCATGTTATTTATGCAGTCTATGAAAGGCATAACAAAGAATATCAAGTGCATTCCTGGGAGGCTGCTATTGCCTTCCTAGCCAGCAATGGCTACGCAGGAGAGCCGAGGCAGAGCCCGGTCCCACGGCAGCGGTGGGTGTCTGTCAGGAACAGAGCTCAGGGTTGCGCTTGCCAGAGGTAGGAGATCAGGTGCTCTGTCTAAATTGAACGTGTTGCCCGTAAAGGTTGTGCGTGGTGGCAAGCCACCAGCTGGGAAGGTAGAAGAGTAACAGGGGAAATAAACCTGGGGTGGAAATGAGAGGTAGTAATGTACGCCACGGGTTTTAGAGGTGCTTTGATTTCAAAGTGCAAAACCTCATAGAAAATGATGCTGAGAGCAGAACCATGCGGCATGTAATAGTGAGCCGTTCAGCTTTTACTGACTCTTTCTCTTTTTAACTAGCAGTAGTCAGTGTGGTTTGTGTTCTCCTTTATCAGCTGAAAAAGAGGAACATTGATTATGTTGGAGATTGGCCTCAAAACCTAGTGAGAAAAAGAGTGCCAGTGATTTTTTTTTTGCACTCTGCTTTTGAGAGAGGAAAGATGCTACCCCTGGACAAGGGCACTTCCTGGAGAGCAGGTACATGGAAAACCTCTCCCAAACTGTTGTCCAAGCTCCATAGGTTTCCTTTACTGCGAATACTACCCAGTCACATATTTATCCTGAAAGAACTCAGTTCTCAGGAAAAAAAGCTAGGAGGTGGTTGACAGAGAATGCTTAAGACATGGAAAGGACTGTTATTAAGAAGATACCAGTATTTTTAAACTGTGTAGATGGTCACTTCTCCAAAGAGATGCAACTGGGTTGTCTGGGGATCTTGTGCAGGACCGCTCAGTCAGTAAGGTTCTCATCTGCCATTAGCTCTGATTAATAATATCATGTAGCTTGTGCAGAGCTCAAGGCTAGAAGGGATAGATTATTCTCTCCGTTTTGTCTTAAGTGACTCTATTAGCATGGGACAGACTGAAACATTTTTAACTAAGATAAATCAGATGTGCAAAAGTGTATCTCATGCTGCTGTGGAAAGCAGAAAATCATCCAGGAGCTGGAAGAAATTTCCTGGCCCCACAGCGCGTTCTTTGCAAGCATTTATGAAGTGATAGCCTCATTGTAGGATAATTCTGCACTGAGGCCAGGCATGAGTATGGTCTACCCAGTGCTGGTGCTCTAGAGGTGGCCATCAACTCCTGGAATAAGTCCTTAAGAGCGTTAGATTCCTGGATCCCTCCCACTTGCTGAAATTGAGCCATGAGTTTAGGTGGGGGGGGTACTTTTTAGTAAAGCTGTTTAAAAACAAGAGACCTTTTCGTAGGCAGTTACTCTCAGTGATGCTAAAGAATGAAACAACTGCAGAACTGTGGTCAAATAAGCAAATTTAATATCCATAGGCTAAAGTGAGCCAGCACTATTTACCCTGCATCTCCTTATAGGATTAAGACAAACAGTTTTCAGGAGGGCTTAGCAGGGAGTTTAAGTAGCTATCACCTTGTGCATAACCATTCATAGTAAACAGGATTTATTGCTTTCAGTCAGGAACTAAGTAGGTAGCAGCAGGTAGTTACTATATATAATGGTAATGTCTAAACATTGCTTTTTAATTGTAGTCTCTGCAGAAACTTAAACACTTCATATATTTTGCTGGTTATATATGGAGCCAGAATTGCTTTGCCACATTGAATATTCTCAGTACATGAATATTTAATGTAATGCAGAGGTTATGCTGCTAGGGGTATACAAGACAGCTTTAAAAGCTGTGTTTGTGGCCTTTGCTGTTACAAGTATATTCTTGTTTACCGTCTTGCATTTCTCTTGGAGTTCTCTTTTGGGGGGTTAAGAAATGGTTTTAAAAGCTGGGCGTGAAAGAGGGGGAGCAAGTCATGTATTTCAGCATTTCAGTGGCAGTCAAATACCTCAGACAGTGTGTACCAGTTCATAGAGACAGTTATGCCTTGATGATTATCTATGCTTTTAGTTAGATTATGTTGTTTCCTGGTGTCAGAAACTCTATGAAACAGCAAACTCCATGTTTATTTGCTTCATAACAGGAAACTTAGGTTTCTCTTGATTGTTGCTGTGTTGATTTGGTACTTCAGAAGTTGTAACCTCAGCAAGAAGATTTGACATCCACCAGTAGAGTCCTTACATAGTGACACAAAAGCATAATAAGATTTACTTAACAAGAAAAAGGACTAGAATTAGTCTGGAAAACTCAAGTCTGAGCTATGTGTGTTGTCCATCAGTGGATCCTGCTAACGGTAGCTTTGTATTCCAATTTGTCTGTGTAGCTCTTTTGACAGCAAATTTGTGTATCAACAACAAGGCGTTGGACCAATTGAACAGGACACCATTCTGGTGCTGAATCCAAGTAATGCTCAACTGCTTCATTCCACGGGCAAAAATCTGTAAGTTATTTTCCTGTTATTAATAGAACTAATTATATATATGTGTGTATATATGTACATATATATAATAATATATCTACATTTTATTTATTTATTTATGCCCTGGAGAGTCCCCAGACCTTTCTTGTTTGTAAGCTGTGTTTCATGGTTGTAGCCTTTGAGTTTATTCAGTCCAAAAAAACATTCTACTCCCTCCCCCCACCCCCCAAAAAAAAAGATATTTAACTCACCCATTTGGCATCCTCACCACTTAGCTTTCTAGCAGTTCATGCCATTTTATCTACTAGATTAACAGAAAAAGATTAACAAAAACAGCAGTGGCCAGTGTATATTGTCCTTAAAGATAACAAATATTAGTCCCGATGATGTACCTGAGATGGAGGGAATTCCAAATCTGAAACTCCTGTTGAGAAACTTCTATCCAATAATGCCGTTTTCTTCATTAAATGGTATATGTTGTTAGTAAGGAGAGCATTTGGTGACCTGTAGATTAAAAAATGAAATCTTGAAAACCCCTTTTGAATTATTCTTCCTGAAACATGTTTTTAACTTGATCCCTCAATGTTTGTGATTACAGATTTTATTTACCACATGGCTTGAATATAGACCAACATGGTAACTACTGGGTCACTGATGTAGCACTCCATCAGGTACGTTTCTGAAGCCTCAGTGCCAAGACCTTAAAACATGTGCCAAAGATAATTTCTGTATTTTCCTACTGATTTGATACCAGTTATTTAGCTAGGACTGTTTGCAGCACATTAAGGAAAAATTCAACCTCAGGACCATAGTGGCATATAGTTGTGTGGAGTAATTTGTTACGTGGACATGCAGAAGTAAAAGTTGCCCTTTTAAAACACTGTCTCCTCTGTAAAAGAACAGATTGTTCTGCTATAGCTCTGTTTGGCAATTCCTGTGTTCTCACACCTTGAATGTAAAGCTAAGAGCTAAGCCATGTATGCAAATCACAGGAAATTTTTATTTTGTGCAGAAATTTCCCCAAGTTGACATTATTCTAAAGCTGATAGTAGATTTCGTAGTCAATATACTAAGGTCATGTTTGGTAATATATTTACCTTATACAAAATAATAGATGTGTTTTTCCATAAGCAGTCATCCCTCTAGTGTATCATCTTCCACAATTAAGACTTCTTATCTTTTCCCATTGACTTAAAACAAAGGTTTTCAAATTGGGAGCGGATGATAAAGAGCCATTACTGATCTTAGGAACGGCGCTGCAACCGGGCAGTGACAAAAATCACTTCTGCCAACCAACGGATGTGGCCGTGGATCCGGTCACCGGCAGCGTCTACGTCTCTGACGGCTACTGCAACAGCCGAATCGTTCAGTTCTCTGCCACCGGGTTGTTCCTCAAGCAGTGGGGTGAAGGTACAGTTAGAGCTCATGGTGCTGAACTGCTCTTGCCGCTGTTGGGAGCGCGTGGCATCACGAGCCATGGGCTTGTCAATTTTTTTCTCTTCTTTGGAGCTATTCCAGTTATATCTTCAAAGGCACAAATAAGTTCTGGCCTTCCAGTTCTCTCACTTCTGGTTATACAGCTAGCTAAAGTGGGTATTTATAAATTCCCTAATATTAGGGGATTTTCCAAAGCATTAGTTAGTTGGCATGTTCTTGGGCAGATTTCTGCCTAACACAGACTTCTGTGTCAAGCCTTCTGCTACTCCCAAGTTTTTACGGAGAAATAACTAATGCAGAGACAGCAGGGTAAAGCAGCGCACCTTTGCTAAGTGAACAAAACCAATAAGGGGGAGAGGGAGAGCAAACCAAGTGAATTCATTCTTTTCCTATGAATTAGGTGGAATATTGTTGTTTCTAGTCAGAGATGATGGTTTCAGTGTGTACCTTCACACAAATCTGTGCGTCTTGCATTACAGGCACTTCTTCAGATGTAGCCAGACCCGGGCAGTTCCGTATCCCCCACAGCTTAGCCCTGATCCCTGAATTCAGTCAGCTCTGCGTTGCAGACAGGGAGAATGGTCGTATCCAGTGCTTCAAGTTGGAGAGTGGGCAGTTCATAAAGGAGATCAAGCACAAATCATTTGGAAGAGAATTGTTTGCAGTTTCTTATGTGCCAGGTAATTACTTTTCATGTTCTTTGAATTTCAAGTGCTTGTTTAATGACACTATATCACAATATATAGTGTTATTCCATTAAGAGTGCTATCATGTATCTTAGGCAAGATATTTACTCTCTTTCAAAAGTGTGCTGGTGTAATGGAAAATTTTAGAACTGTATTATTTTGGGAAGGAGGAAAAAATAAAAAAGCTTAGTATGTAACATCTGCTCCTGAGAAATGATTAATTAGATTCCCTAAATATGATGTCACAAGTAGATGAGACTTTGTTTCTTAGTGATTGCACAGTCAAATAATTAGTTAATAACAATGTTTCATTACTATTATAACATTATTATTGTTAATAATGATATTCATTTCAAGCTCCATTAAAGAGAGCAAAATAAAAACCTTCCAAACAGTCAAGGAAATTACTGAGTTTCTGCGGAAAAAAAAAATGAAAGGAAACAGTTCTTAAAAGTTGTGGGTTTTTTATTTTTGTTTTGATTTTTGTTTTTCCTGTCAAAACTAAGGATTACTGTAATATTAGGTTAGACATTTAATACTGGGATGCTTATCCATGTACTCAGGAGCCTTATTTGTCATTATGGACTCTACCATCATCCTGCGGATGGAAAGCGGAATCATTGCTTTCTACTTCCCAGGCATTAGTCCTTTTTGTAGACAGCAGCAGCAGGCCAAAGTAATTCCTGCTTTGGAATTTGGCTCTAATTGCACATTTGTGTTCCTTCAGGGCTCAGGTGAACACCGTCTAGTTCTAGTGAAATATTAACCTCTAACTTGTCTAATACCTGCAGTATTCAAACTGAGATGGCTCCTCTGACCTCTGTACTACAAAAAATACACATATATCGAGTGGGGAAGTCTCACCAACACCTTCAGCAATAAAGTCAACACAAAGCTTGCCAAAACAGTGTGATGAAGCCCAAGCTTTCCATATCTTAAAAGCCCAAGTTACACCTCTGACTTTGCTGCAGTGCTTGGGTTTTCTGTGGAGTGCTTGGGTTTTCTGTTTCTGACACACTCATTGTATTGCCTGGAGACAGCTGCTTTCATCTGTGCTGTTTCCCTTGCTCCCAGCTGTAGAGAGCAATGTATGGATTGCAAAAGTAAGTGTGGATATTGTTGCAGGTGGGCTCCTCTTCGCAGTTAATGGGATGCCCTATCCTAGAGAGATGGAACCAGTGCAAGGATTTGTGATGAACTTCTCTACTGGAGAAATAATCGATACTTTCAGACCCGTTAGAAAGGTAGAGTATTGCATAGACTGCCTTGTGCATCCAGTTGATGTTGCTAACATCTTACTTCTCCACTTGTAAGACACTTAGGGAAATGAGATGTTTCAGATTGTATAGAATAGTATGCAAAAGGAATTCTTTATGGTATGAACTTGATAAAGACCTTGAGCTATGGGCCTTATATTCTACCCATGCCATATATTTGAAGCCTCAAGATGATCCTTCATCCAGAATAAGTTTTTTTGTTTGTTTTTGTTTTGTTTTGTTTTTCTGGCAGACAGTCCTTAAAAGCTAATTTAAGTGAAGAATGAAGGTCGGGAAAGGTTCTTACATTTAGATACTAATAGGAAGACAAAAGAGAAATAGTATATTCCTGAGCAGAGATAACACTGAATAATATGGCCACATCCCATCTTTGCAGAATTTTAGTGCAGAAGTTCAGGCCAAACTTAATTGACAAAATGTTTCATAAAAGATGGGACCTTAAATTATATTTTTTAAACAACACAGGTAGTTGGTATTTACTTTTATGAAACATTGTGTTAGATGTTGTTAGAAGTTGTGTTAGACCGAAGAATAAATGCTAGACATCCTGTTCTAAGTGGCCTGTATACTATGTTGTTTGCAATCTGGTTTTAAGCCAGTGATAAAAATTGGTTTGGGGAAGAATCTTTTAATTCCTACATCTAGACTGGATGATTCAGGAAAGGTATCCAGGCCAGAATTTCTATACACCTGCTTCTACGGAGGTCTTACCTTCATGGGTGGTTTCTTATTCCAGGTTCCTTGGGTTCCTCATTTCAGGAAAGTGGAGCTCCTCTCACTCTTGGACCTTTTTACTCTGGGGAGCAGCCGTAGTAGTTGGAAAGAGACATTTCTTCAGAATAAAGACAGATATTTTTGAGTTCTTCAGTAAACTAGCTTTAAATTGCCCCCCAAATCAGAGTTATCTTGGAATTTACTCAGCAAACAGCAGTTTATTGCTTCTCGTGGAAACTTCTCATGTAATTAGTTGTGGATACCAAGGTTGAGAAAAACAAATGAATTTGAAGGATAAAGCCATGCAGAAGAGCCTAGTCTGCAAAAACCCAAGTCTAGGTGGCCAAATCTTCAACTTATGTCACAAACGTGTCTGTAGCTTTTCTGACAGTTAAAAATATAGTTACCGATATTTGTCATCATCTGTTGCCTATAACATGCCTTAAAGAGTCTTAATACATTGTCTCTAAGTTACGGGATTTCATCCATTAAAATCCTATCTTGTGAAATAGGCTCCTGTATTCACCTGCTCTATTTGGAGCATTTATAAGCGATGATGTATTTACACTGAACGTCAGAGCACTGCTTTGGGTAAAGGAACAGCTCAAACTTGGGCTGAGTTGATAGGGAATTAGTGATATAGCATAGCAGCAACGTATAGAGCTGCTGTTCCGATGGCATGTTTATATACTGCCTCTTAGGGTTGCTTCCCTTGCTTAAAAGTTTAAAAAATGTCATTCTGTAGTGGGGGTAGAATGGTATGATTACAATAAAAAAAAGCATTGATAGGCTGCATTTAGCTTAGAAGTCTCTTCACGGCTACAGCTGATACCTGCGTGTGCAGTATGCATCTCTGTTAGCAAGTTTAGCTTTCAAATGGGCTATTTCAGAGGATAAAATCAATTGCAAGAATATAAATATGAATTGTTTAGCATAAACATACCTAGTAATCTCTGTGTTGATGTCCCTAGAGAAAGCAAACATCCTTCCCCTTTGCTCATACTAGGCCTTGGCACCAGGATCCCCTGTGATTTCAAGTCTAAGGACCTGTCCAAGTCCAGCGTTAAACCAGCCCTTTTATTTTCTGTCAGACTGTGAGTGCGTAGACTCTTGGGTAACTTGTGACTGTTTATCCTTACAGAGCTTTGAGATGCCACACGATGTTGTTGCTTCAGAAGATAAAACAGTATTTGTTGGAGATGTTCATGCCAGAACCGTGTGGAAGTTCACATCCGCAGAAAGTGTGTTCTTGTTCTCAGGTGTCCCAACTTCACACTTTATAGCCTTGGATAAGTACACGCTGTCAAAAACTTGGTGGCCTAATGATAATTTTAGTATACTGGGAGTTCTACCCTAAGTTGCATGCTGCAGCTCAGACTTTTTTTGAAAGGCCACTTTGCTGTGTATGCTCTTAAGAGGAGTCCTAGGCACATAAATTGATTTGTCACGGGAGGAGGAATCAGAAGGCACTTGCCTCACAGTATGCCTTATCATGTTGCTAGTACGTGCTTAAACAAAAGCATGGCTCTTCAGCTTTTAAGTGTGCATTTCATGTATTTCTTTTAAAGTATTTTTTGCTGTCAAGCCCACTGTTTCCTTAGGAATTATCACATAGGAAATTACTGGAGGCTGAAATAAAGCCACCAGTCAACATAAGTAGATCTTCATCTCATTGGGATTATTTACCATTAGAAAAGGAATCCAGTGTAATTTAAAGTCCTATTCCCATTAATTGAAAATACTTCCCAGTTTAATCTAGTAACCCCCAAACCAAGCGGCTTGACTTCAGGGAGAGGAACCTGATTATCAGACATCAACGTGGCAGGATTCAGAGAGGGATTAGACCTTTCATAGCAATAAAAGTATAATCCACTGTTAAGTTACATAGGATGGAAAAAAATGTATGAGAGAGAAAGCCTCAGGCCTCAGAGCGTTAGTCAACCAGCTGAACAGTCTGCTGTTATAAATGAACTTCTGGCTAAGCCAGTTATTCCATATTTATCTGTTTATAATTCATGGATTTTGCTTTGAGGCATCTGGTACCAGCTGCTGTTGATAAAAGGAAACTGGACCAGATAAACTTTAAGTCGGCCTGGATGTGACTCATTCTGCGTATAGCAGTGTGAACAAGAGCACTCCAGGCTTTTATTCAACGACATATGAGGACACAAAAAATACTGGATTCACTTACCACTTCCAGGTCAAAGAGAGTCCTGTGTATTAATTTCTTCTGTAGCATGTATTGCAGTATAAAACTGCAGAAGATAAGCAGTCCTTATCATCTAGCCTTTTATCTATCACGTTTCTGATTACAGTTAAGAGTATGATTTTTAAGGGGCTTCACACACACCCATAAAAGTTCTCTCTAGCATGAGAAATATTTATTCATTTATAATGGGGTTGTGAGCTATTGAGTGCTTTATATTGATTCTCCTTGGTGACGTTCAGGTGCTAACGTAGCTATTTCCTGTGGGATTGTGTGGTACGTTGGAGGGAGCTAGCAGGGAAATGTCACTGAGCGGTTTTTTAAAATGTCAGTTGTCCTGAAGAGCAATTGTGTCTTACAGAAATGGAACATCGATCAGTTAAAAAGGCTGGCATTGAGGTGCAGGAAGTGAAAGGTGAGTATGATATGTAATGGACATGAAGGGACCCTCTGATTTACCCTGTGACTGTGTATGACTGTGCTATGATAATATGTAATATGATTTTACTCTGACTGCTCATGCTAAGAACTTCTGGAGGGGAAAATGCTGAGTAGCTTGTTCTGTTTGTCACCCTCATTTTATGCAGTTATGGGGATAAAAAGAGCATAGGAGGCAAGAGAAGGCATCTTGTCACAGTGTTACCTGGTAGACGCTTATTTTGCAGCCAATCCAAACATTTCATTTCCATCAGTGACAAGCGTTTCCCAGACCCTGAACCGCAGGTTTGGCCAGTGCATCGTTTCCATATCACCATCTGCTGTGTCCAGATTGGTATCTGTGTCAGCTCCCTTAGATGCAGAATAACTCTGAAATGTGACCACGATAGTTACTCCCCAGGGCCGCTTCCCTCCTTCCCTCCCCTCAAGTTTACTCGAA
>JAUBNY010000645.1:2177941-2188749 GCA_032275445.1 Crypturellus soui | reverse complement strand
TTAAAAGCTGTGTTTGTGGCCTTTGCTGTTACAAGTATATTCTTGTTTACCATCTTGCATCAATCAGAATTGGATTTCTCTTTAGGGGGGTTAAGAAATGGTTTTAAAAATTGGGGGTGAAAGAGAGGAGCATATCATGTATACCAGCATACATGATAAGGTTACATACATAAGGTTTACTTAACAAGAAAAAGGACTAGAATTAGTCTGTAAAACTCAAGTCTGAGCTATGTGTACTGTCCATCAGTGGATCCTACTAACCCTAGCTTTGTGTTGCAATGTTTCTGTGTAGCTCTTTTAACAGCAAATTTGTTTATCAACAACAAGGAGTTGGACCAATTGAACAGGACACCATTCTGGTGCTGAATCCGAGTAGTGCTCAACTGCTTCATTCCATGGGCAAAAATCTGTAAGTTATTTTGCTGTTATTAGTAGAACTAATTTTATATATATATACACAAACACACATTTAGACACATACACATATATATGTTTTATTATTTATTTATGCCCTGGAGAGTCCCCCCCCTCAAAAAAAATCCACAATCTACCTCACTCATTTGACATCCTCACCACTTTAGCTTTCTAGTAGTTCATATCATTTCATCTACTAGCCAGATTAACAGAAACAGATTAACAAAAAACAGGGGTGGCCAGTGTATATTGTCCTTAAAGATAATATTAGTCCTAATGATGTACCTGAGACGGAGGGAATTCCAAAGCTGAAACTCCTGTTGAGAAACTTCTCTCTTATAACACTGTTTTTTTCATTAAATGCTATATGTTGTTAGTAAGTAGAGTATTTGGTGACCCATAGATTAAAAAGTGAAATCTTGAAAACCCTCTTTTAAATTGTTCTTCCTGAAAAACATTTTTAACTCAATCCCTCGATATTTGTGATTGCAGATTCTATTTACCACATGGCTTGAATGTAGACCAAAATGGTAACTACTGGGTCACTGATGTAGCACTCCATCAGGTATGTTTCTGAAGCCTCAATGCCAAGACCTTAAAACGTATGTCAAAGATAATTTCTGTATTTTCCTACAGATTTCATACCAGTTATTTAGCTAGGACTGTTTGCAGCACATTAAGAAAACATCTGAAAAAATTGAACCTCAGGGCCATAGTGGCATATAGTTGTGTGGAGTAATTTGTTACATGGACATGCAGAAATAAAAGTTGCTCTTTTAAAACAGTGTCTCCTCTGTAAAAGAACAGATTATTCTGCTAAAACTCTGCTTGGCAATTCCTGTGTTCCCATACCTTGAATGTAAAGCTAAGTCATGTATGGAAATCACATGAAATTTTTATTTTGTGCAGAAATTTCCCAGAGTTGACACTACTGTAAAGCTGATAGTAAATTTCATAGTTAATATACAAAGGTCATGTTTGGTAATACATTTATTTTATACAAAATAATAGATGTGTTTTTCCATAAGCAGTCATCCCTCTGGTGTGTCATCTTCCACAATTAAGACTTCTTATCTTTTCCCATTGACTTAAAACAAAGGTTTTCAAATTGGGAGCGAATGATAAAGAACCATTACTGATCTTAGGAATGGCGCTGCAACCGGGCAGTGGCAAAAATCACTTCTGTCAACCAACCGATGTGGCTGTGGATCCGGTCACCGGCAGCGTCTACGTCTCTGACGGCTACTGCAATAGCCGAATCGTTCAGTTCTCTGCGAGCGGGTTGTTCCTCAAGCAGTGGGGTGAAGGTACAATTAGGGCTTGTGATGCTGAACTGCTATCGCCACTGTTGAGAACGCGTGTCATCACGAGCCGCGAGTTTGTCAATATTATTTCTCTTCTTTGGAGCTATTACAGTTATATCTTCAAAGGCGCAAACGAGTTTTGGCCTTCCAGTTCTCTCGCTTCTGGTTATACAGCTAGCTAAAGTGGGTATTTATAAATTCCCTAATATTAGGGGATTTTCTGAAACAGTTGGCATGTTCTTGGGCACGTTTCAGACATGTCAGGCCTTCTGCTACTCCAAGTTTTTATAGAGGAATAACTAATGCATAAATTCAGATTTTGCAAAGACAGCAGGGTAGAGCAGTGCAGCTTACCTAAATGAACAAACCTGTTAAGGGGGAGGGGGAAAGAAAACCGAGTGAGTTTATTCTTTTCCTATGCATTAGGTGGAATATGGTGGTTTCTAGTCAGAGATGGTTTTAGTGTGTACCTTCACACAAATCTGTGCGTCTTGCATTACAGGCACTTCTTCAGCTGGAGTCAGACCTGGGCATTTCCATAGCCCTCACAGCTTAGCCCTGATCCCTGAATTCAGTCAGCTCTGCATTGCAGACAGGGAGAACGGTCGCATCCAGTGCTTCGGGTTAGAGAGTGGGCAGTTCATAAGGGAGATGAAGCACAAATCATTTGGAAGAGAATTGTTTGCCATTTCCTATGTGCCAGGTAATGGCTTCTCATGTTCTTTGGATTTCAAGTGCTTGTTTAATGACAGTATATCACAATATACAGTGTTATTCCATTAAGAGTGCAATTGTGTATCTATCTTAGGCAAGATATTATTCTCTTTCAAAGGTGTGCTGATGTAATGGAAAATTTTAGAACTGTATTATTTTGGGAAGGTAAAAAAAAAAGCTTAGCATATAACGTCTGCTCCTGAGAAATGATTAATTAGATTCCCTAGATATGATGTCACAAGTAGATGAGACTTTGTTTCTCAGTGATTGCACAGTCAAATAATAAGTTAATTACAATGTTTTAAAATATTCATTTCAAGCTCCATTAAAGAAAGCAAAATAAAAGGCTTCCAAATAGTCAAGGAAATTACTGAGTTTCTGAAAAGAAAAAAAAAAAGAAAGCAAACAATTCTTAAAAGTTGTGGGTTTTTTTGTTTTCATTTTTGTTTTTCATATTAAGGAAAGGATTACTATATTATTAGATTAGACATTTAATATTGGAATGCTTATCCATGTACTCAGGAACCTTATTCTTTGTTATGGAGTCTACCATCTTCCTGGGGATGGAAGCCAGAATCATTGCTCTCTACTTCCCAGGCATCCCTTTTAGTCCTTTTTGTAGATAGCAGCAGAGTGCCAAAGTAATTCCTGCTTTGGAATTTGACTCTAATTTCACATTTGTGTTCCTAGAGGACTCAGGTGAACACCATCTATTCCTAGTGAAATATTAACCTCTAACTTGTCTAATACCTTCAGTATTCAAACTGAGATAGCTCCTCTGACCTCTCTACTACTACAAAAAAAATGTATATATCAAGTGGGGAAGTCTCCCCAACACCTTCAGCAATAAAGTCAACACAAGGATTGAGCTTCATCATGTTGTTTTGGCAAGCTTTCCATATCTTAAAAGCCAAAGTTACACCTCTGACTTTCCAGCAATGCTTGGGTTTTCTGTTGAGTTACCTCTGGCACGCTCACTGTCTTGCCTGGAGACAGCTGCTTTCATCTGTGCTGTTACACTTGCTCCCAGCTGTAATGAGCAACATATGGATTGCAAAAGTAAGTGTGGATGCTGTTGCAGGTGGTCTACTCTTCGCAGTTAATGGAATGCCTTATCCTGGAGAGATGGAACCAGTGCAAGGATTTGTGATGAACTTCTCTACTGGAGAAATAATTGATACTTTCAGTCCTGTTAGAAAGGTAGAGTACTGCATAGACTGCCTTGTGCATCCAATTGATGCTGCTAACATTTTCTCCACTTGTAAGACACTTAGGGAAATGAGATGTTTCACAATGTATAGAATAGTATGCAAAAGGAATTCTTTATGGTATGAACTTGATAAAGACCCTTGAACTATGGGCCTTATATTCTAGCTGTGCCACATGTTTGAAGCCTCAAGATGATCCTTCACCCAGAATATTTTTTTTTTATGGCAGACAGTCCTTAAAAACTAATTTAAGTGAAGAATGAAGGTCTGGAAATATTCTTATATTTAGATACTAGTAGGATGACAAAAAAGAAAGAGTATATTCCTGAGCAGAGATAACACTGAATAGTATGGTCACATCCCTTCTTGGCAGAATTTTAGTGCAAAAGTTCAGGCTAAACTAAATTGACACAGTATTTCATAAAAGTAAATACAAGCCATATGTATTATTTAAAAAATAATTTAAGGGCCCATAAATTGTGTTAGAGTGAAGAATAAATGCTAGGCATCCTGTTCTAGGTGGCATGTATACTGTGTTGTTTGCAATCCAGTTTTAAGCCAGTGATAGGAAAATTGGTTTGGGGAAGGATCTGTTAATTCCTACATCTAGACTAGATGATTCAGGAAAGGTATCCAGGCCAGAACTTCTATATACCTGCTTCTAATAAGGTGTCACCTTCATGGGTGGTTTCTTATTCTAGGTTCCTTGGGTTCTCCATTCTAGGAAAGTGGAACTCTCCTCACTCTTGGACCTTTTTACTCTGGGGAGCAGCAGTAGTAGTTGGGAAGAGACATTTCTTCAGAATAAAGGCAGATATTTTTGAGTTCTTCAGTAAACTAGTTTTAAATTGCCTCCCAAATCAGAGTTACCTTGGAATTTACTCAGCAAACATCAGTTTATTGCTCCTCGTAGAAGCTCCTCATGTAATTAGTTGTGGATACCAAGGTTCAGAGCAAGAAATGAATTTGAAGGATAAAGGCAAGCAGAACAGCCTAATCTGCAAAAACCAAAGGCTAGGTGGCCAAATCTTCAACCTGTGCCACAAACTTGTCTGTAGCTTTTGTGGTTATGACTAAGAGACCGTTAATAATATAATTTCTGATATTTCTCATGATCTGTTGTCTATAACGTGCCTTAATGAGTCTAATACATTGTGTCTAGTAAGTTACGGGATTTCATCTGTTAAAATCCTAGCTTGTGAAATAGGATCCTATATTCACCTACTCTATTTGGAACATTTATAAGCAATGATGTGTTTCCACTGAACGTCAGCACGCTTCTTTGGGAAAAGGAACAGCTCAGACTTAGGCCGAATTGATAGGAAATTAGTGATATAGTATAGTAGCAACATATCAATACTTAGAGCTGCTGTTCTGATGGCATGTTTGTATGTTGCCTCTCTTAGGGTTGCTTCCTTTGCTTAAAAGTTTTAAAAAATGTCATTTTATAGTGGGGGTAGAGCCGTATGATTACAAACAATAACTCCCCCATTGATAGGCTACATTTAGCTTGGAAGTCTGTTCACTGCTATAGCTGATATTTGTGTGTGCAGTATGCATCTCTGCTAGCAAGTTTAGCTTTCAAATGGATTATTTCAGAGGATAAAATTGATTGCAAGAATATAAATATAAGTTGTATAGCATGAATATACCTAGTAATTTCTGTGTTGATTGTCCCTAGAGAAAGCAAACATGCACAATAGGTAGGAAATTCTTCCCCTTTGCTAGTATTAGGCCTTGGCACCAGGATCTCCTATGATTTCAAGTCTAAGGATCTGTCCAAGTTCAGCGTTAAACCAGCCTTTTTATTTTTTGTCAGATTGTGAGTGTGTAGACTCTTAGGTAACCTGTGACTGTTTATCCTTACAGAGCTTTGAGATGGCACACGATGTTGTTGCTTCAGAAGATAAAACAGTATTTGTTGGGGATGTTCATGCCAGAACAGTGTGGAAGTTCATATCCACAGAAAGTATGTTCTTGTTCTCAAGTGTCCCAACTTCACACTTTATAGCCTTGAATAAGTGAACTCTGTCAAAAACTTGGTGGCCTAATGATAATTTTAGTATACTGGGAATTCTGCCATAAATTGCATGTTGCAGCTCAGATTTTTATAAAATAATACCTTGTTGTGTATACTGTTAAGAAGTGTCCTAGGCACATATAAATTGATTTGTCACAGAAGGAGGAATCAAAAGGCACTTGCCTCACAGTATCCCTTATCATGTTGCTAGTATACACTTCAACAAAAGCATGGCTCCAGCTTCTTAGTGTGGATTTGATTTATTTCTTTTAATGTATTTTTTGCTGTCAAGACCCACTGCTTCCTTAGGCGTTGT
This sequence comes from Crypturellus soui, assembly GCA_032275445.1. NCBI lineage: Eukaryota > Metazoa > Chordata > Aves > Tinamiformes > Tinamidae > Crypturellus > Crypturellus soui. The sequence continues at coordinate 2,182,773 of JAUBNY010000645.1, read as the reverse complement.
CACATAGGAAATTCTTGGAGGCTGAAATAAAGCCACCAGTCAACATAAATAGATCTTCATCTCATTGGGATTATTTACCATTAGAAAAGGAATCCAGTTTAATTTGAAGTCCTATTTCCATTAATTGGAAATACTTCCCAGTTTAATCTAGTAACCCCCAAACTAAGCAGCTTGACTTCAAGGAGAGGAACCTGATTAGTCAGACATCAACGTGGCAGGATTCAGAGAGGGATTAGACCTTTCATAGCAATAACAATATAATCCACTGTTAAGTTATATAGGATGGAAAAAATGTATGAGAGAGAAAGCCTCAGGCTTCAGAGCATTAGTCAACCAGCTGAACAGTCTGCTGTTATAAATGAACTTCTGACTAAGCCAGTTATTCCATATTTATCTGTTTATAATTCATGGATTTTGCTTTGAGGCATCTGGTACCAGCTGCTGTTGATAAAAGGAAATTGGACCAGATAGATAGATAAGCTGTAAATCTTTCTGCATATAGCAATGTGAACATTAATACTCTAGGCTTTTATTCAAAGACATATGAGGACACAAAAAATACTGTATTCACTTACCACTTTTAGGTCAGACACAGAGTCCTGTGTATTAATTTCTTCTGTAGCATATATTGCAGTATAAAACTGCAGTAGCTAAGCAGTCCTTATCAGCTAGCCTTTAATTCATCACTTGTGATTACAATTAAAAGTATGATTTTAAGGGACTTTTTACACATATCCATAAAAGCTGTCTCTAGCATGAGAAATATTTATTTATTTGTAATGGGGTTGTGAGCTATTGAGTGCTTTATATTGATTCTCCTCAGTGATGTTCAGATACTAATGTAACTATTTCCTGTGGGGTTGTGTGGTACATTGGAGTAAGCTAGCAGGGAAATGTCACTAAGCATTGTTTTAAAATGTCAGTTGTCCTGAAGAGCAATTGTGTCTTACAGAAATGGAACATCGGTCAGTTAAAAAGGCTGGCATTGAGGTGCAGGAAGTGAAAGGTTAGTATGATACATAATGCACATGAAGGGATCCTCTGTTTTATCCTGTGACTGTGTATGACTGTGCTATGATAATATGTAATATGATTTTACTCTGCTCATGCTAAAAACTGTTGGAGGGGAAAATGCTGCCTAGCTTTTTCGTTTTTTCACCATCATTTTATGCAGTTACTAGAGACAAAAAGAGCATAAGAGGCAAGAGAAGGCATCTTTTTGCAGTGTTACCTGGTAGTAGATGCTTATTTTACAGCCAATCCAAACATTTCATTTCCATTGGTGACAAGCGCTTCCCAGACCCTAAACCGCAAGTTTGGCCAGTGCATCGTTTCTGTATCACCATCTGCTGTGTCCAGATTGGTATCTGTGTCAGCTCCCTTCTTAGATGCAGAAATAACTCTGAAATGTGACCACGATAGTTACTCCCCAGGGCCGCTTCCCTCCTTCCCTCCCCTCAAGTTTACTCGAAACAGCAATTGGTTCATCTCTTTGCATGGTCTTTCAGGCTTGCCAGGTACATTGCTTAACAAAAAATAGCCTTCTGTCTATTCAGGTTTATTTCCTGAGATTTTTTTTTCAATTTATCTGCATGAAAAAGGAAAAAAAGAACAAAAAAAAATGTTTTGGGGCTTAATCAAAGGAGATAAGCGTGTAGAGATGAGTTTGAAAGGAGTAAGATAATAAGTCAGGGAGATGAAAAGTAATTATTTTAAAACACTAATCTTCTGTCTCATAAGTCTCTTGGGTGGAAGAAGGAAATGTTCGTTTCCCTTTCAGAGCACCAGTACCTGGCTATGGAGAGGCCTTTGTAAAATGTTAAATTGTTCTTAACTGGTTTTCTTTGATTAAATTCAGAGCTTCTGTGGGGTGAAATTCTTATTGCCCAAACAATTAGCCATTTCATCTCTATTGGTGCATCAGTCTTCCCAAAGCACTCAGAAGGGAAGTGTTACAGCATCAATGGTATAATGAATCTGGGCATAGGTGAATGCATTTGAGCTTTCCTTAGGAAGTCACCATGCTACCTGCCACTTATGCTGTTATATAGAGTAATGCAGTGGTACCACATGGGTATTTGCAAATCATTTCTTATCCATCTCTGAAACTGCTTAGGGTACCGAAGTTAAAACAGGCAGGAATCACTGGATGCAGTTTGTGAAAACTCTTGGGACTTCAAGAGCCAGTCTTTCATGGGATGTAGCAGTTCTGAAAGTTTAGCCCTTTGTCACAAATTTATTTGAAAGAACAATAAATGCTTTCTATTTTGTAATAATATAGCATGCTGAATTTTTGTTTAATTTCTTATGGCAGTTTTATTATCAAAAGGAGATATTTAATAGATAATAAATCATATGCTTATTTGAAAGAATGATTTTTTTTAAGGATTTGCCCATATTTAAAATGATAGCTCCTCATTAGAGGAAAGGAGAGGGCATCCTTTCTAGAAAGTAATGTGATTCAGACTCTGTCTTTGGGGATATCATCAGCAAGAATTAAAATTGTCTCGTAAATGTTTGTCTTTTGTTTCCTTATTATTTGAGACTTCAGGTATCCTAGCATGTTCTTTTCTTTAAGGCCTTGCTTTGTGTTGCTTGATACATGTGATTGCTTATTGATTGATTTATTATTATTATTATTATTATTAATCAGAAACAATTATAGAAACCAAACTGAAAAACAACCCACAATCAACAGAGCCTCTCAAGAAGGAGGAAAAACAGCATTTGGAGCGCCAGGTTTCCTTCGTTCTCATTGCAACTCTGCTAATTATCCCTGTTATCATCCTGCTGGCCATTCTCACCTTCATTCGGTGGAGGAAGGCAACAGCCTATGGAGGTAACCCCGAGTAACTCGAGAGAATAGTTATCTAGAACATGATAAAAATCATCCCAGGTCAACACTTCTTCCCCTTGGGATCTTTAAACCATGAAGGGCAAAGACCCTACTGTATGCATATTACACCATGTAAGCAAAAAGCAAACTGTAAACGTATCTGAGGGAATTACTGTTCACTACCATCTTGTGTATTTTGTGAGTCAAACGTTTCTATTAGGTGCCTCCATCCATTGCTGTGACAGCTTTAGAGTAACGGTGCTAAGTATGTAAAGTTGTCCTTAATTCATAGTCTTTTGGAGAAATTGATAGACTGTAGTCTCACTTTGATCATTGCACTTGTTATTTTGTGTGATGTAAATCACTTTTTATCAAGTTATCCTCAAGAAGGGAAGAAGGTGGATATGGAATGCACCAATAACTTAGTTCTGCCAATATCATAGGCTGGGATGTAATATAAAAGAGGAGGTAATTCAACATTGCAATATTATTAAGTAATTGAGCTTGATGCATTTTATTTGAAGATTTTGGTGTGTAGCTTCCTGCTACATCATATTCAAATAAATACATTTAGCATCAAAAGTGCTAACGCTCTAAACTATTGCAGAAGTGTAATTCATAGCTATGGCCCATGTCTGAACCTGAAGGCCCCTGAAGGTTCAGCACCTGAACCTCCTGTGTGAAGGAGCATAATATAGTTACACTGGGAAAAGTAAACTTGCACAGACCTACGGATACTGAGTAGTATATTTAAAACAAACAAACAAACAAACAAACTTGGTCATCTAGTTTATTTTTCTAATAGAATTACCAGGATGGGAGAGTTTTTTGGTTTGGTTTTGTTTAGGGGTCCTTTTGTTCATCGGTTCTCGTTCTCCCCATAAAATCTTCACAGTAACAAACGTGAACTGTTGAAAAAGTGACATTCTCAGAAATAACTTGTCTGTGAATCTGCTTAATGGCTGAAGCAGCATAAATTGAACATTCATAGTATGATTCTTGGTTTTTTTTTTTTTTGGTTAGGAATCATAATTACCCTGTAGCAGGGAAGCTGAAAAGTATTAGTTTTGTTTCTTAGAACTTCTGATCAATTTATTGAGTGCCTATGCTTTTTATCAGTAAACACAGTTAACGATTTAAACGTATATTATGATTTAAAACTTGTTTCTGAATTCTCCTTTATTTTTCACCCAATGCAGAACACAAAATTGATTCAAGTTCAGGCAGAATTTTAGGCAGACTTCGAGGTAAGTGGCACTCCAGGGCCTTTAAGAACCCAGCAACTGGAATTTGTTTCTGTATTTGCTTCCAGTTGAATGAGAGATTTGAGACCTGGGAATAAAACTTTTTCCTAGTGAGGAGAGGGGGGAAAAACTCAGCTGCTTTACGAGGAAGTATCTTTGACACCACCTTTCATCTGTCAACATCTACCACCGAAGAGGATGTGGCCCTGCTGGCAGGAGACCAATAGCTGAGGCATTGAGTTATCTGAGTGTCTGGGGAACGAAACGATGAATTTGGGCCTTAGGGGCAAAATGAAGACAGGCAAACTGGTGGGAACACAGGCAGCCTGGGCAAAGGCTTTTAATCTAACCATGAATGTTGAAAAAAAATCCTTTGAAACTTTAACTTCAGTGGTTTGCAGGACACTTAGAATAATCCCTATTCTTGTGTTAATACATTTTTTTCACCTTGTACAATAAAGCGAAACTTATGGCACATGTTTGCATTCCACAGGAAAAGGTGGTGGTGGCCTTAACCTTGGTAACTTCTTTGCAAGTCACAAAGGCTACGGCAGAAAAGGGTTTGACCGGCTCAGTACTGAAGGAAGCGACCAGGAGAAAGATGAAGATGATGGCACAGACTCAGAGGAAGAGTATTCAGCACCTTGACCGCCAGCAGCACCATCATCATCCTGAAACCAGCCTCTGAGTTCTCCATTATATGATTCAATCCATAATGTCAGATTCCTTTTCCCTTAGGCACGTTTAAGATT
>JAUBNY010000645.1:2161959-2177841 GCA_032275445.1 Crypturellus soui | reverse complement strand
ATAGTTACTCCCCAGGGCCGCTTCCCTCCTTCCCTCCCGCCCTCCCTCCCTGCAAGTTTACTTGAAACAGCAGTTGGTTCATCTCTCTGCATGGTCTTTCAGGCTTGCCAATTACATTGCTTAACCAAAAAATAGCCTTCTGTATATTCAGATTTATTTCCTGAGATTTGCTTTTTTTTTTCCCCTCCAATTTATCTGCATGAAAAATGAAAAAAAGAACAAAAAACGTGTTGGGACTTAATCAAAGGAGATAAGAAGCATGTATAGATGAGGTTGAAAGGGGTAAGATAATAAGTCAGGGAGATGAAAAGTAATTATTTTAAACCACTAATCTTCTGTCTCACGAGTATTTTGGGTGGAAGAAGGAAATGCTCATTTCCCTTTCAGAGCAGCAGTACCTGGCTATGGAGAGGCCTTTGTAAAATGTTAAATTGTTCTTAACTTGTTTTCTTTGATTAAATTCAGAGCTTCTGTGGATTGAATTAGGCCTTTGGACACAGAGAGATATATGAAAAGATCCAAATTGCCAAATGCAAGCACGGAGTAGAATAGGCTGACAGCATAAACAGTGAAATTCTTATTGCCCAAACTGTTAGCCTTCTATTTCATCTCTATTGGTGCATCAGTCTTCTCGAAGCACTCGGAAGAGCAGTGTTACAGCATCAGTGGTATGATGAATCTGGACCTAGGTGAATGTATTTGAGCTTTCCCTCGGCAGCCACCGAGCTGCCTGCCGCCTCTGCTGTTATACTGAAGTGCAGTAGTACCACATGGGTATTTGCAAATAGTTTCTTATCCATCTCCGAAACCGCTTAGAGTACCAAAGTTAAACAGGCAGGAATCTCTGGATGCAGTTTGTGAAAATTCCTGGGAATTCAAGAGCCAAAGGTCTTTCATGGGATGTAGCATTTGAAAGTTTAGTCCTGTTGTCACAAGTGTATTTGAAAGAACAATAAGTGCTTTCTATTTCATGATAATATAGCATGCTGGATTTTTTTGTTTAATTTCTTGTAGTAGTATTATTATCAAAAGGAGATATTTAATAGGTAATAAATCATGTGCCTATTTGCAAGGATTAGTTTTTTTTAAGGATTTTCCCGTATTTTAAATGATAGCTCCTCATAGGAGGAATGGAGAGGGCATCCTTTCTAGAAATTCATACTTATTCATTCTTATTTTGGGAATATCATCTGCAAGAATTAAAATTGTCTTGTAAATGTTTGTCTTTTGTTTCCTTATTATTCAAGACTTCAGGTATCCTAGCATGTTCTTTTCTTCAAAGCCTTGCTTTGTGTTGCTTGATTCGTATGATTGCTTATTGATTTTTTTTTTTTTAATCAGAAACAATTATTGAAACCAAACTAAGAGACAAACCACAATCAACAGAGCCTATCAAGAAGGAGGAAAAACAGCATTTGGTGCACCAGGCCAGCGCGGGGGTTTCCTTCATTCTCATTACAACTCTGCTAATTATCCCTGTCATCGTCCTGCTGGCCATTCTCGCCTTCATTCGGTGGAGGAAGGCAGCAGCCTATGGAGGTAACCCCGAGTCACTCGGAGAATAGTTATCTAGAGCATGATAAAAATCATCCCAGGCCAACGCTTCTTCCCCTTAGGATCTTTAAACCATGGAGAGCAAAGATCCTGCTGTGTGGGTATTACCCTGTGTAAGCAAAAGGCAAACTGTAAACGTGTCTGAGGGCATTACTGTTCACTGCCATCTTGTGCGTTCTGTGAGTCAAACATATTTCTATTAGGTGCCTCCATCCGTTGCTGTGACAGCTTTAGTTAGGAGTAACAGTGCTGAGTATGTAAAGTTGTCCTTAATTTATATTATGCCTTATGGAGAAATTGAGAACCTGTAGTAGCAGTTTGATCATTGCACTTATTATTTTGTGTGACATAAATTGCTTTATCAAGTTATCCTCAAGAAGGGAAGAAAGTGGATATGGAATGCACTGAAAACTTATTTCTACCAATATCGTAGGCTGGGATGTAATATAAAAGAGGAGGTAATTCAACATTGCAATGCTACTGAGTAATTGAACTTGATGCATTTTATTTGAACATTTCAGTGTGTAGATTCCTGCTACATCATGTTCAAATAAATGCATTTAGCATCAAAGGTGCTACCGCTCTAAACTGTTGCAGAAGAGTAATTCATAACTATGGCCCAAAATAACATCTTTGCATTCTGGTTGGATCCATGCCTGAACCTGAAGGTTCAGCACCTGAACCTCCTGTGTGAAGGAGCATAACATAGTTACATTGTGAAAAGTAAACTTCTTGCACAGACCTGTGGATACTGAGTAGTATATTGAAAAAAATAAACAAATCAACAACTTGGTCATGCAGTTTGTTTTCCTAATAGAATTGCCAGGATGGGGAGTTTTTTGGATTGGTGTTGTTTAGGGATCCTTTTGTTCATCAGTTCTCGTTCTCCCCATAAGGTCTTCAGAGTAACAAATGTAAACTGTTGAAAAAGTGACATTCTCAGAAATAATCCGTGAATCTTCTTAATGGCTGAAGCAGCATAAATTGAACATTCATAGTGTGATTTATGTTTTTGTTTTTCTTTCGTTAGGATCATAATTACACCATAGCAGGGAAGCTGAAAGGTGTTAGTTTTGTTGTTTAGAAGTGCTGATCAATTTATTGAGTGTCTATGCTTTTTATCAGTAAACACAGTTAATGGTTTAAACTTATATAATGATTTAAAACTTATTCCTGAAATCTCCTTTATTTTCCAGCTGATGCAGAACACAAAATTGATTCAAGTTCAGGCAGAATTTTAGGCAGACTTCGAGGTAAGTGACACTCTAGGGCCTTTAAGAACCGAGCAACTGGAGTTTGTTTCTATATTTGCTTCTAGTTGAATGAGAGATTTGAGATCTGGGAATAAAACTTTCTCCCAGTGAGGAGAGGAGGAGAAAACTCAGCTACTTTATGAGGAAGTGTCTTTGAAACCACCTTTCATCTCTCAACATCTGCCACTGGAGAGGATGTGTCCCTGCTGGCAGGAGAGCAATAGCTGAGGCACTGAGTTACCTGAGTGTCTGGGGAATTGAATGGTGGATTTTGGCCTTATGGGCAGACTGAAGGCAGGCAGACTGGGGGGAGCACAGGCAGCCTGGGTAAAGGCTTTTAACCCAGCTGTGGATGTTGAAAAAAGCACTTTTGAAACTTTAACTTCAGTGGTTTGTAGAAGGACTCTTAGAATAATCTCCATTCTTGTGTTAATACATTTCTTTTCACCTTGCACAATAAAGCGAAGCTTGTGGCACCTGTTTGCATTTCACAGGAAAAGGTGGTGGTGGCCTTAACCTTGGTAACTTCTTTGCAAGTCACAAAGGCTACAGCAGAAAAGGGTTTGACCGTCTCAGCACTGAAGGAAGCGACCAGGAGAAAGATGAAGATGATGGCACAGACTCAGAGGAAGAGTATTCAGCACCTCCACCGCCAGCAGCACCATCGTCATCCTGAAACCAGCCTTTGAGTTCTCCATTGTATGATTCAACCCCGAATGTCGGATTCCTTTTCCCTTAAGCACGTTTAAGATTTTGTGTATTTAATTGTAAACTGTACTAGTCTGTGTGGGGCTGTACACTCGTTTCTTTATTTTTTTTGTTTGTTTTTTTGTTCTCTTTTTTTTTTTTTTTTTTTTTTTTTTTAAGTGGAGGAGTGTGTGGAAGTTTCATATCAGTGCCGTTGTTTTTATGTGAACATCTTAATAAAGCAAACTCTCTTCTTCTTTTAATTGCAGCACTGATTTAAAGCAGTAGTATTTTCTCATCTCAAATTTGGGACCTCTTCTGTATTTGTAAATAAGTCCCATTATCTGCTTTATCCAAATATGTTTCCCGTAACTCTTCTGTTGCCAATTTCTTTTTTGTGCCTTTCCTCTTCAATCTCCTTAACCTGTTGCAGTACAGAGAAAATACAGTGCCACAAGAAAAATGAAGCTGCTAAATCTTCTTCTATTTTTTTAAAATCACTAACATTATATTGCATTGAAGGAAAGAAAAAATAACTATTTAACTTTTTTTTCTTCTTCCTAACTTGATGTGTTTATGGGGATGTCTTATTTTTAGATCGTATCACTGTTAGAACACTATTTTCAGAAGCTGAATGTAATTTGTGTAATAAAGTGTTCGCAGAGCATTAGCTGTCAGAGTGTACTTTGCAATCTTTGCATACTTTAAGGGGTTTTTTTGTATACGACTTTTGTAAAGGTTACACAGACCACTTATTACAGTGAAAATTTTAATGTCTTCTACCGGCAGAGAAAAAGTGCTATTTTGTATGGAAGCTGGACAATATTTTCCTATGTCACATTTTTTTTTTTTCTTTTAAGCAAGACTAATTTCCATACGTGTACAAAATCAAGCTTAAGCATTTAAAAAGAAATTTTACTTGTGTATAAAACCTGCAGGGTATTTACTTTAATAAAACATGGTCACAGCTAAGAGGAAACCTGTGTCTCAAATTACATTAGCAAAGCAGTCAGGGTAGGTTTCTAACGGTGCCTGCTTTGGGGCGCTGGTTTTCCCATTGCTCCATGATTCTTCCTTCCCTGTTCACCCAGGAACTTCCATTTCGGTCGGGCGCTGCCTCGTGGAAGAGGCGATGGGCAGAGGAGCTGCCGGCCGGCGCCGGCGCCGCGGGAGTCGCCGCAGGGTGACCGCAGCCGGACAGCAGGGGCGGCCGCAGCCGCAGCTGCCGCTGCTGCGGGGTTTTATGAAGTGCCTCCCGCTGGCGTTGGAGGGAGCGCTGCTAACATGAGGAAGAGCCGGGAAAGTAAGCTGGGGGGTTTCTCGGGAGAGCGGGGCACTGATTTTTTGCAGGCGCTTTTTGGGGAGAAGGGCAGGGACACTGGAGCAGAAGGGGTAGGATTCTTCCCTCAACCAGTAGGATTCTTATAACTCTCTTCTTGGAACAAAATGTAAAATCCTCAGCTGGTTGTTAATTTCTCTAGAGCTAAATTTCCAGGATGGCTTTCTAAAATGCCTGAGTACAGATGTTTTGTGCTTTTTGTCATTAGCTCATATTCTGATTTTTTTTTTCTTTTCCAGCTAATTTACATTTACCTAGTGTTGCAAGGAGAAAGCGTGCAGTTTCTCTCTCGTTGTTGTAAGAAGGCAGTGCTATTTTTATCTGTGAGTGTGATTGCCTTGTATATGAATAAAAAGGAATAAGGCAATTAGGAAGGATCTTGACTTGCAATAAAGCAAGCTGTCGTGACAGAGCTATCAGGATCAAAGTTTTTTTGTCAGATGCCATCAGTGAGGGCGAGCGTTTCTGGCATTTGGGCAGCTCATGGTCCGTCCATCTGATGTGGGATGATCTATCCTTTCAGATCATCGGCATCTGCCTCCTTCCTTTCTGTGATCTTCATCTGCACCAAGAAAACACTCTGTTTTGCTAAGGGCTGGAGGAGGTGAGCACAGCTTAACTGCAAGCGCCAGCCAAGACAGACCCGCGCTCATGGGGGTCCTGGCTCTCTCTGTGCCAGCCCCCAGGGACGGCCGGGCGCTCCGCTCTCGCGTGCGTCGGGTGGCCGAGCGCCTGGGCGGGCCGGGAGGCACTGGCTGCCCCTCTGCTCCTGGCAAAGCGGCGCCGCGGGAGTACAACCCAGCGGTTGCTGCACCACGCAGCACCCAGCTTGCCTGTGAAGAGAAGCACAGAAGCGCGGGCTTTCTCTTCCCACAGGTCTAACTTTGATGAGGTAGCAGGTCATTCTCCATCCCAGCAGGCTATATTTGCTAGTCATGCTATTTGCGGGCTAAATGTTGAATACTAGTTATCTGATCTGAGATAGTGGATTTGGAAAGAACAGATTTATTTGAGTTAAAGCAGTTTGTGCAAGGAAAAGCCCATTTTACTAACAGGGAACATTTACTTGCCTATTCTAATATTTCATCACCACAGCACCAACTTTCAAGAATGGCCATTTATTTATTTATTTATTTTCTCAAGCCTCCATAAACTGAAAAAAAACCTTAAGCTGAATATTTTCAGCAGCCTGTGGTCGCTGTGGCCAGACTCATGGCTTCAGGAGGCCCCTGGAAAGCAGCCGGGACCCCGCGAAGCGCCACGAGGGGAACAAACCGACGCTGAACTCGTGCAGGCTGAAGCAACACTAAGTCATCTGAAGGTGCCCCAATTAAATGAAATTACCATCCCAATTAAGCAGCTGTCCTTGCCATAAGTATCATTAGGTATAAATTGATTCCTTGGGAAGCATCTTGATTAAGTAGAGTTTTCTAATTAAGCAGCGCACTGTAGTAGTTAATGAAGATTTATAGATCAATACAGTAAATTGCAACAGTTGCTTGCTTGCCAAAGCTAGATTTATTTGTGTCTCATCAGAATTTTTAGGTCACTTAGGTCTGTCGTGCTACAGAGCATTAGCAGTAAGCGCGGGTCATAGCACAGAAGAGGGACGTCAGGGATTTCTGCCTGGCCATGGAAATACCTGTGTGTGGACTATGCTGCTTACGACCTGGCAAGGCAGCATAGGGTGGGGAGGCTGTTGCTGAATAACTCAAAAGTAACTTTATTATTTAATTGCGCATTTAAGATGCACATTTAGTTTTGACCAAGTGTGTGATGACACATTGCAGTTCGGACTCTTATAATGTACTGAGTACTGAATGTAACCAGAAATGGGAAAATGATTCCTCTGCCTAGGTCTTGAGAGGCAAAAATAATACTGGTGACATTGCAATTTTAATGTACAATACAAAGAGTACCAAAAATGTTCCTGTCCATTGAAGTTGAGAGTAGAGATATGGTCATTGTATTTTCTGTTTACAATAGCCACTGGTAAACCCTAGCACAGATTTTAGCACCATTTTTCTCTTAGTTATGAAGAAGTGCATTTTCAGTTCTTAAAAGCAAAAATATTTTTGCTCCTTTGGCAGTTATCAGAACTTCTTAGCAAAACTCACACTGTGATATAACTACTGTTCAAATTCCCCTCCGATTCCTGAGGAAATAGAGCTGCCGAGCTAACCGTTAGTGGCAGGAGGAAAGAGGGGAGCTGACAGCGTGCAGGAGGATCTGCAGTCTGTGAAGACAGCTACTTAGCCAGGCACAAGCTGCAGACTCCTTGCTGTTGCTGGAGCCTGGGCATGGAAAACCGAAGGCGCAGCCTGCTGGCGTGTGGAGGGTGCGCTGGGATTTCAGCGCTACTGCTCGCAAAGGTTCCTTCCCTGGGCTACCCCTTCCTTCCCTTCACTCCTTGCTACCAGGGCTTCTCCTTAACTGCCTTGAAGCAGGACATACTGCACCCAGATTTCGGGTTGACTTCATTTTACAGGTTTGAACGAAGATGTGGGAGGTGCAGGACCAAGGCTTCTAGGAGCTGTACCAACACGATCGTTTTGAAGATGCAGCAGAACCTCTTGTTCCAAATAAGTCAAACAAACTTGTTAACAGGAAAGAGTTAGTGTCAGATAATCCTAAATCTTTGTTTAAATTGGAAGGTAAGAAGTAAGGGGGAGTTAGGTAGCCTGTGCTCTTAACCCTTAACAGTAATAGTACTAACCATCATGTCGATTTTAAGAGCGTAATCCTGCTCCAACCACGGCTGAAGTGAGCACTGAGCGTACCGGGATGCTAAGGACACTGCAAGGCCGTAGCAAGTGTCTGGAGCGAGGGGAGTGATGATGCAAGCTACCTAATGCACAGTTTGTTCTTATATCTTAAAGGAAGACTCAGCCATGCAACATGTGCTCAGAGATGCATTCATACTGAATCCAGTTTCTGTGATGATGTTTCACAAACCAGCAACAAAGATTTTAATAATTTCCTCTCTTTCTGAAGAAGCAGACAGCCAGTGTCTCTAAACTGATGGCCAGATGCCTGTGCTCTGTCTCAAGATACACGTCTATGTGCTGGGACGTGGTGTATTTCTTCTGCATCTCCTCACTCCTCCACAAGAAGGCACCCTGTGACTTTGTCCTTGGCTCAGCTGCTCCCAGCTCCTATTGGCGAATTGCCCTCAGGAAAAAGAACCCTTGGTGATGTTTTTAACCTGCTGGGTTTGCCCATAACTATCCTCACTCTACCTCCTTCCTCCCTTCCTCGTTTCTCGTGCAGTTTCCTTCTGTGCTGGCTGCAATCCAGCCTGCTCCCGGAGCAGAAATCCCGCCGGATGCCACGGGCCGCGTGGCCTGGGGCACGTTGCTGACAGAGCCGCTGCCCACCAGGCTGCCCCGGTCCCTGTCCCCCGCGCAGGGCAGCCCCCAGCCTGTCCCGGTGCCTGGGTTACTGCTGCCCACGGGCAGGACCCTGCACTTGCCTTGGCTGAGCCTCTTGAGGTTCCTCTCTGCCCTGGCCAGGTCCCTGAGTAGTAGCACAGCCCTCTGGTGTACCAAGAAAGATTCTGAATAAAAACAAGACACTCTCCTTAGGTAACACGTTAAAAAATGCTCAGAGCTACATAAAGAGCCCCAGAATACTAGCGTGCCGCTGCTGAGGCCGCGGTTTGGCCGGGCGCGCGGGCCGGGCCGGCAGCGCCGCCGCGAGGGTGCTCTCCCGCCGCGCGGCTGCGCCAGCCGGGCCGCGGGAACAGGCTCCTGCAGGGCCACGCTGCCGCCTGCGACCGCGGCGGCGGCGGGAGGCCCACGGGGGCTGCGGAGCCCGCCCGGGCAGAGCCTGCACGCCACGAACCCCCAGGGCCCAACATCAGCATGTGGTGCCCAACACCGGCAGCTCGGAATCCGCAGGATCGGGTCTGCCCGTGCAACGCCGCCTGCTACACCGCTCTGTTGCGAGGTAGGAGGCTCTTGCTTTTCTAGGTCCTTAACTGGGGATTGACGACTGAACTGATGAAATCTGATGTATCATTTTCAACTCACTCTTAAATACCGCATGGGTCAAGGCAGTTTCTGGCCTCAGCTGTGGCTCAGACCACTCCAGTTTCACCCATCGAAGCGCAGAGACCCTCATGAGCAACCACAGGTACTTGTGGACGGTCTTCTCCAGGCGAGCTGGGCACTGTGATGAAAATCTGCAGCAGGGCAGCATCCCCTGCAGGACCCAAACATGGTTTTCCGACAGCCTTGAATCAGAAGCTGGGCAGGTCTCTGAATCTGCGTAGAGCAGTGTAACACTGATTACCCCTAAGACACTGCTAAATCCTGTTTTTTTCCTACCAATTTTACCCTTCCACCTTACCCCATCACCTGCTCTTTGTGACTTTAGCAATGGGGGCATCTCCTCCTGCTGGGAGGGGATGGGCAGATGGGATGGGGTGGGCAGCTTGCGGGTACGGGCAACAAGCGCCTCGCTGCCTTCCCGCCGCCTGCTGACACTCCACAAGTTGCACACTGTATTTTTAGCTAGTCCAATAAGCTAATTGAAAGCCTCTGTTCTGTTCTCAAGAGGTAAAAAAAAAAAAAAAAAAAATCCATTATCTATTTTGAAAATGCCAAGCAGGTTACTGTGGGAACAGGTTTTGATGTGAGGTCATTAAAGTAATGAGGTCTGCTGCAAAAGGCCATTGACATGGACATTGCACCCAAAGAAATGAATAAACAAACTCATCTGGTCCTCCAGACTGACGTTTCCCAAAGATTTGTTAACTGTTTGCTGTGAAAAGCAAATCATGACTCACCAGCATCCTTCAGGAGGGGACATTCAGTCGGATGATGGAGGAGGGAGAAACTTTGAAATGTCATGGACAGCCCAAGCCGAAGAGTGTGAGCACCTCAGCACAGCATGGGCAGGCCCTGCACACACGTAGCCAAGCAAGAGAGTTGTGGTTTTCACTCTGTACTTAACTCTCAATGGTTGTACACAAGTTTTTCACCAGAGATTGGTAGGTTTGGGACATGCTTTTCAACCAACTCTGACCTGGTAATTAGCACCTCCAGCCAACCCAAAGGGTCAAAGTTTGTATTTCTGAGCTGGGAGGTGCAAATATCATCGTATTTTCCTTCATGCTGCACAACCTCCTCTTCCTCCTGGCCATGCAGTGCACCTCAAGGGGGCATGGATTCTATCCCATTTCCTTCCCTGAGCACCTTGTGCTGCTCGGAACCTCTCAAGTTGCCTGGAAGGATTTTCTTCTTCTTCTTCCTGGTTGTTTTTGGCATCATTTGAATGTATTTGATGTATTTTAGCTCACTAAACCCTTTATATGCACAGAAGGCTCTATTTAGCTGAACTGAAGAGGCACTCACACTTGCCTGTTAGCACAGCGGGAAGGGGAGGGGAGGGAAGGGAGCGCTGTGTGGATACGGCATCTGCTGTTTTCCCTCTTCCACAGCCAGCTTTGCCTTTTCTTCCTCTCCAGCAGCAGAGTTCCCGGAAGCACCTATGACTTTTTAGAGCTCTCCCCTCCCTCCTCCCCGCTCTGCAGTGCAGCTTTAATGCACTGTGCAAATAAAGAACTGTCCAGTTGGAAAAATAACATATGGGGTAGGTTTTTATTGCTCTAACAGAGCAGAAGGGCATCTTGGAGGCAGCCTCCTTATCCTATACCTGATTTTATCTCTGACTGTGAAAGAACCCACGCTCTAGCAGCAAACGGCCCCCTGCCAGTTTGTGCTAAAGAGATCTTGTTAGGCAAGACCCTGTTGTGTAACAAGTCCACCCTAGCAGAAGATGCCACTTGGGGCAGGAAGGCCCAGGAAAGAACCAAAGGTTTGCAGGGAGCAGGTGAGTTTGGCTCAGAGCAGCGGGGCTCTGCTAGGAAGGATGGGTGCAGAAACTGCCGGCCAGGTCATTACCATGCCCCGGACCTCCGGAGCGTGTGCCTGTCGTCCCAGCTCCCGCATGAGGCATCTTTAAATTACTATTCCTGAAGAAAAACACTGTGTGATCACCCAGCTCATTACAGAAGAAAAATGAGGTAAGACCATTGCTCGCAATCACCAGCTTCCTCCTGTTTATAAGCACATAGTATTTGTCATTTTGTTTTCAAGATAGGTTAACGGAATGTTGTTTCTTGTCAAGCCTTCTCTGTAAGTGGGAAAAATGTATTTCAGCAAGCCCATTTACTTGCTCAACTGTGTTAGAAAAATCATTATAAAAATTATTGGTCTCACAGGACAACACAGATTGGGGGTAAAAGCAATGTATATATGGAGGGGCTTTTGAGTTGGAACGTGGTCCTCACGGAACAACACAAACCTTGTTCATCTTTGTATTTGGCACAAAGTTGCCATACAGGGGGAGGCTGCTAGGACATAATATCCAACTGTCTTTATTAGGCACCTTCTTTGTGAAACAGTGTCTCAGGGGGAGAAAAAAAGGGTGTATGTGGGACTACATGAACTATTTTGTATTTAGAAGGCATTTTAGGACTCAGTTCAAGAATAGCATGATGATACTGAGTTCTTACATAGCCATGACCTAGGATGGGTCAAACCATAAACCAAGTATGAATTTCTGTATAAGTTTGGTAGCTAAACAGCCTTGAGGACTAAGTCCTTCTGCCTAAGACTAACTGAACCCTCTTGCTGTGATCAATTACCGCTCCACTGACTGTAACAGTAGATTTTGCCAGTCCTCTCAGCAAGAGGTGCAGGCCAATAGCAACTGGGTCAAGGAATTCCTAGAATAAACAACATGGGTCCTTGACGTTTCCTAGAGCACTGACAATGGAAGAAGAAGAATTTTCCTCCAAACCTGTTGTAACTCTAAGTGAGAGCAAGGGAAATCAGAGGCTTGTGAAGAGAGGCACAAGTAAATGCTGAGAACCCTTTAGATTCTGACTTGCCTGGGAGAATAAAATTGCTTTCCCTAGTAAAGTTTTGATGAGCAGGGAGCAGCTGCAGGCCCTGTTGGTTCATATGCAGAACCTTGCCTGTACTTGATTTTGGCAATTTTACTGTTCTACGAGATCTTAGGGCTAAACTTGAGAAAAAAGCTGTAAAGGTCAGAGTTTGCAGCCAGAAAGAATGGGAAAGGGTTTTATAACAAAAGAAGGGAGGACTTGAGCTTCTTGACTCTTCAGCACTGGAGGCAAAATTTATATTAAATTGCTTAGATTAAATTCATCCCACAATATCTGTGCACGTTAAGAATGAGTCAGCTGAGGACTGATGAAAGGTCATTGGAATGAAATGGTGGGACGTTGCCTGAGCCAACACACAGGGAGGCAGGGTCACCTTGCTCCATACATGCCTGTCTGCCACCAGCACATCTGCAGTTCAACTGCATGAAGATTGCATGCTGCTCCTAGGTCGTGCCAGAATTCTGGTAACACAGGGATTGCGTCTTAATGCCTGTGTCACTTAACCACCAGACATCTGCAGGATTCTTAAATACATACAGTAGCGACTTGCATTTGTCTACGGAACTAGGAGCTATTAAAAGTGTCAAGGTCTGGCACAGAAGTTGGAAAGTTGCCAGTAAAACATGACACGCGCTTATTTGCTTAGGCATCCTCTGTCTTGGCCTGAAGTGTCCAGCAGGGTGAAGGCCACTGCTGTGGCTGGACGGCGTTGGGTCCAAGGCCGCACTCTTTCGTTAGGCCAGGCTGCTGTTTGCAGCCTGTTGCTGCTTGGTCTTGGCTGGCTGAAGGGGGTATTTGCACAGTCGACACCACATCTCCTGCACAGGCCTTTACTCCCCCTTCCTCCATGGGGTCTTGCTGGCGTGGATTATGTGATCTTTCAGAAAAGCCAATATAGTCATGGTCAACGACTACTGCACCGTGTAAGAAGTAATGGTTGTCTGTAAAAGAAAAGTACCTTTTAAAGCAATTCTTTCCAGTTCAGTAAGAGTCATTGACATCATTAACCACAAAAAAAAAAAAGGCTGAGGTGTTGAATCATTTTTCAAAGCAATTTCAGTAACAAGGCAAGAATGTTTGAGTGACAGCAGTCTGATAATATGGATATACTAATTGCACTAAGAACCACATGCTCAGAGGTATCTGATACCTCCCCAAAATAGTCCTCACTGCTTCCTGTGAACAGGATTTCTTTGCAATGTCAGTAAACCTTGAGGTTTGACAGTCACCTAATGTTATAGGTAACTGCTTTTACTCTGTGTACCCCGCACAGAAAATGCAGCTACTCCATACTCTCTCTAAGAAGTCTCAGTGCAACACAGGATCTTCTTTAGAAATTAAGAAACATAAAATTATAAACTGAACTTGTGCATTAACACATTTATTTATGTTAGAGATTAGAGCAAATGATTGTTATTCTATAGTACTAGTGGACATTTCTTCTACATGATAACGTGTTGAAGTGTTTGGCTTGTTCCAAGTGAGTTCCAGTGAAATAGAAATTAGAAATGTAATAGTTAATGTGGAGTTAGCACCTTCTTGTGTTGGAGGATGATGTTAGGGCCTGCTTGCCTGCTCACAGGAGGACAGGAGGATAAAATGAGGTGTTTTGTTAAATCAGAAAAGTCATTCAGCAGATAACTATCTCTACACAGGGGGCTACAAATGCCTTTGAGATGCAGAAAGCAGATTCTGCACTTTTATGGATATATTTCTCAATAGATGTGGCCTAAATCTGCTTATTTGTACTCCTGAAACATTAGAGCACTGACCCAGAGTTTAATATTAACTAACCCACATTTCAAACAAAAAAAAATGCTGCTTCAAACAGAATGAGTATATACGTGATTTAAGGTATTCTGGAACTTCTGTCTAGCTGTAGATTGCCAGATAGCAAAGAAACCCATTTTACTAGATTTACTGTTGCCAGCCTGTAAACCTGCAAGGCCTATACTGGGAACTCTGCCAAAACACTGACTCAGGATTCACCTTCAGACTATGTTATGGGGACAAAGAGGAGAGGGAGAGGGAAGGCGAAAATAACCTTGCCACTAGCAGCCTTTTCTTACCTTAATATCTTTCTTCCTCACCTTAAAATGAGGACTGCACTTTTGGGCTGTGCCTAGTGCTCAGCAAAGCAAGACATGGTTTAAAGGCCTGACATACAGACAGGAGATGCCCCGCTGCAAAATCGTGTGTGTAAGCAAAATGCTAACACCGTTAAATCTGGTAAGCAGGGCCGTGGCAAATACCGTCACTTAAGATGCACCTTTTCACATTTACTTCATAGGAAGCCCTGCAAATGCTTTCTTCACAGCTTGGTTTACTTTCCTGCACAATTTAACTATGTATGAACATCACTCTAGAATTTTAAGCTTTGTAAATATTTATAATCTAAGCAGTTTTCTACTTGTATCAGACAACTAATCTTTAATCTCTTGCTGGAAAAGGGGCAGAAAATGTACATTTACTTACAGTTTCTGCAGTAGTCAGTGGTGAATATATTAGACCGTGATCCTACAAGGATATCTGGACTAAACTTTTTTATGCTTTTATTAATTTATATATTTTTTTCTAAGCGTCTAATATGACTCAAACATAGCATTAGCGGAAAAGAAATGGCTGCTATTTTTGGATTTAAATCCTTGATTCAGTCGGAATTTAACTTGGAATTTAAATCATTTTAAGTAAGTGACTAAAAACTAAAAATGTTAAGTGATTAAAAATCTTTGCATGAAATAGGTTCGTTTACTCCAGTAAGAGAAGCATATTTACCATTTCAGTATTACAACTTAATTTGAGGTAGTCTTTGTATTTAAGGTTTTGGGAAGATAGTTTGCTTAAAAAGAGAAGATGGGGGCGGCAGGGTATAAACACGCACGATCTGCACTAGTCAGACTAAGAGGAAAAAATAGGTTTCCATTTCACAAGGAAATGCAAGGTGAATCCTGATATTTTTCTCCCACACACACCAAGCCGGGAGCAAAGTCAGGAAACAGTCTTTGAACGCGGTTCAGGTTGGCTCTGCTTTCAGCATGTTTTCACCAGCCAGCACAAATAGGGCCAAACCACATGGAAGCAGCTTTAATGGAAGCTATTTTTAAAGACCCTTTAAATATGATTCATTAGCTGTGCTCTCTGCTCTGCACAGGTTTCAGAGTAGTCATGCCTGCTGTTCACCTTATGCGATTGCATTATTAGCCTGTGTCCTTGTTGTTCATTATCTCACCTAATACCACACCATGACAGAAAAGTTAAACTGTCCTCTCAAAATATCTATATCTATATATATATTTATATATATGCATACCTTTTTCGCTGGATCCTCTTATGTATGGCTTAAGGTGAGACATTTTGATGGGTCTTTTCAACCTGGATCCCGTGGCATCTCTTAATATGGCACAGCCATTATCTGTGATATAATCTATAATACAAGGCCCAACCCATTCCGACTGAAAACGGCCATCTTTCCACCAGTTTTTCCTTTGTCTGAGGACTTCATGCCCAACTTTAAGGCGAAGGGGATTTAACTGTTTTGGCTTCCTTTTGACAGTAAGCTTATTTCGGGTTTTCTGTTCATCTGATCGGCCTTTCACTACCTGTGAAAGGAAACAAACAAAATATTTTCCTTTCCTAAGAGCCACCATAGATCTTTCTAACATTGAATAAGAATGCTGAAGCCCAAGATTAGATGTCTTTGTATATGTCTAATCTGTAGCATATAAAAAGGCAAAGTTCTCAAGAAATTGATTTTAGCAGCGTTCCTATTATAAATAACACTCCCCAGGCACCGGCTTTAAACCTCCATGAGGCCCAACACAAACACCCTGGCCAAGCAGAGAACTTACTGTTTTCTTGTGTACCTCCTCTCCATACAAACAAGCACATGTGCACTGGGATCCAAAGACCTCATGGTGAGATAAAAAAAAAAAAAAAAAAAAACCCTCACTATTCTAAAAGGTTTAATTCACTTTACATTTCAAATCTTTCTACCTTATTTCTCTTCAGTCTTCTTGTCAATAACATCAAAATCTACAGAATTTACCTGA
The DNA here is from genome assembly GCA_032275445.1 of Crypturellus soui. Lineage (NCBI taxonomy): Eukaryota > Metazoa > Chordata > Aves > Tinamiformes > Tinamidae > Crypturellus > Crypturellus soui. The sequence continues at coordinate 2,162,043 of JAUBNY010000645.1, read as the reverse complement.
CAGTCGGAGATTTTCTCTTCCTCCAGTGCTTGCCTGGCTTTCTTCGTTGCTTCAAATATTTTGGCAAACACACTGTCTTCTCTT
>JAUBNY010000645.1:2137184-2150814 GCA_032275445.1 Crypturellus soui | reverse complement strand
CTTTTCTTCCATATTACCCCTCCACAAACCTTACTTAAAATAGCTTTGTTTATTTATTTATTTATTTATTTATTGCACTGATTGGGTTGGCCTGCTTGGCTGACATCCTTTGTGGAAGTGTGTTCCTGGATCAGAGTGATTAGATCGGATCAGACCTTGCGAGAATGAGCAGGTTGGAAATTTGCTACAGGATTTTTGGCAGCAACTCCCACATCATCACAAAAACTCATATTTCTGAGAAGTTACAGTGACTAATTTTCTTTTTGGGAGCATATAGGGAAGCTGCTCTAGTCTTTGAAGTAGAAGCTTTAAAAATCCCAAATCAGCTTTTCCTAAAACTTTCAAACTTGCCATTAGTATGACTGTGCTTCATGGCTGCTGCCTGTGATGTGCGTGACGAGATTTGGTTTAGAAATGAACTTGGGCTGTGTGAAGGTTATTTGTTCTGTGGGAGGCCCTTGCAGGGCCTGCTGCTTGTCAGCTTCTTGTACTGTGTGCCACTATTAAAACGACACTTTATTTCTGTCTCAAGGGGAGGCATTCTGCAGATGGGGCTTTTTTGCCCTCTAAAACTGCTCTAGCACCACTGCTGGAGGGCTTCAGTGCATTGTTTGGCAGTTCAGACCCTGCACTGGCTGAAGGATGAAAAGTGAATTTTTGCAGATGACATTGGGCATGCTGAAAGGTCATACATTAGCTGCTGAGATGTTGGCAAAAAAATGATTTAAGCAGAAAATTGTGTAGGGGAAGGATTAAGGTATTTGCATAGAAAATATGTTTTATGTCAGGTTGGGATCCCAAAATGACTAGAAATATTTTCATTTCCTCTGTAGAATTACTAGAGAAGACTGCAAACATGGGAAACTCAGCCAAGTAATTAATATTTGAAAAAACGTAACAGTTGTCTTTTGAGGCTTGCCATTTATTTCACCCACGACTTAACAGGCAGGTTAAGCCCCACTTGTCAGGGCTGGCTTTTGAACGCGTTCCTGGCCCATGTGGCAGGTTTCAGCTCTGAACTTCTGTCACCCTGGGCCGTAACACAGAGGGTCAGCTGGAAACCTGACTTTAGGTGCCCCACTTGAGTAGCATGTTTTGGGGCAAAGTAATTCATTTCTCTGTGAAAATGCAGTTAGTTGACTAGCTGAGCCACGTTGTATTTTGAGAAATTTAAATAATTAAGAAATTGTCTTGCAGGTGCAGCCAGATGGCTGGGTAATAGCACCAAAGAGCACTGTCCACCTTCTGTCTTGCAAAATTTCTGTTGTTTCATTCCTTTCTTGGCTGGCTGTGGAGATTACCCTACCCCATCTCTGTAACAAACGCAGCTGGAGCCAGCAGACAAGGCTAGAGGAGGTGACAAGGTCACCTGCAGGCTGGACAGGGCCCAAACCTTTCCGTAAAGTGCAGGAAAAGGAAGATGATAGAGGGCTGGCTGTCCTAGCCCTCTGGAGCCCAGCTGGAGCACAGAGCAGGTCTTGGTGGGTCAAAGCTCTTCCTTGACAATGGGAGCTGGGGGCTGTCCGTAATTCGCAGTTCCTAACTGGTACGCCACTGCACTTTTAAGTGGGTGAATGTTAGGTAATAGTGAAGGTAAGACACAGAAGACATGGGATATTCATGTAGATAGGAAAGCCAAGTGTCTGTTGCTATGAAGGATGTAAAACTAAACAGCAAGTGATTTGTAATTTGCTCACAGTCGCTTCGGTGGCTTGACATCCTTTCCCTGGTCCTCCTACCTTCTTGGTATCCTGTTGCCTTCCCCTTCCTGGTCACCTGTCAGACCCAATGTCAATACTGAATGTGACCTTGTTTTTAGTCCAACTCTGCATTTAGATCTGAGTTACAACCACATTTATCTGGATTGTCTGTAAAAAGATGTTGCACGTACATGTGACGTACTACACTTGGGGACTTCATAGGGAAGCTTTGCAGCCCTGATGCTGTCTCATATCGGGTGTCACAGCATCCGCACCCTGCGTTCCCGGTCTTCCTATGTCCCTCTTGCTTTCTGCATTGCGCCAGCTCTACAGGAACAGCATCCAACAAAGGGCCCTTCCGTGACAGCTTTTGCACCATGCGTGTCACATGGGCAGCATTCTGGAGGCCACTCTCCCAATCCCAATCTTGCCACCGCACGCGGCAGCTGCCCGGGACAGGGAAAACTCTGGCTTTTCAGACCTCTTAAATAGGCCGTGGCTCTGTACTGCACGTCCAAAGCAGAAGCGTGTTTTGAAAAAGTTCCTGGAAAAACAAAAGAAAACAACCCAGCTTGCCGTGAAAGACTTTGTTGAGGTGACAGTTGTTCGGACAGTTGATTTGTTTTTTTTTCTCCTTAATCTGAATTGGAGGAAGCTCACAGTGAACTCTCAACAGCTTGAATAAGCTTACCGTGGTAAGAACTGAGATTTGAAAAGGGGCAATACTTTAGAGGAACTGCTGGTGTTTTATTTATTTCAAGTATGGAATCATGAAGCAGATAGCACTAGGAACACTTTTGGTACAGTTACTTGTTTAAATTCCATAATGTAAATGGGTGAAAGGTGGTTTTGCTTTGTTTTATGGTGGTGGTCAGAAAAGAAGTTTTCCCATGTGGCTCCTGATGCAGAGATGTTTTATGTCTGTTTAGTGTCTGATAGTTTCTTTTTCTTGAGATTACAAATGAGAAACACTTTTACTCTGGTTTTGGTCTGTTACTTTTTATGAGAGCGCAGCAGAGAGAGCTTGCTTTTCAGCTAACTATCCCAAACTAAAGAAAAGCTGGAAGAAAGCTTGCTGTGTTTTACAGAAGTCATGTTTTTATAAATGTTTCATAATAGAGTTGCTAGAACTTTGAGCCCTTTATACATGACTCTTCAGATCGTTGCTCCAATGTCGGGCCCATTTCTTGCTGACAGCTACTGGAATGCTAATTTTAATAGGCTAAGTAAATATGAGAATACCAAGACTGGATTCCTGAGCTGCCATAATGCACAGAGCAGAAAACGCTTTGAAGAAACATATTTGACATTTAGTAGGGACTACTTCTCAGTTTGTGAAATCTCTTTAAGACTTTCCATGTGAAAGTAGAAAATGATTCTACTAGAAAAAGTCTACAGAAAATTCCCTTATAATTTTGGCCAAGATGTATGATATGATGATATGGTGAGAGAATTTTACGACAGGTGGAATGACCAGCCTGGGTATTTGGTTGAAATTTCTTTTAAAGAAATGATACCGCTCAATTGTGATACAAAAAAAACGCCATATTTTTGACAATCTGTCAGCTGTAATAAAAAGTCCTTGTGTAACAGCAGAGGAGCATAATCTAATTTGTTTTACCTTGAGAGGTTATTGCACAGGAGGAGATTGTTGCCTGGGTCTTCTCGCCATTACCACGCTGGAGACGGATCAGTATTTGTTCTAGCAGAAAGCTTTGGGTTTGGTCTTGCTTGCATTGCAGTCCTCTCTGGTTGGAGTACACATGTAAGCTTTTAATCTTCGCTGTCTGATTAGGCTTATGCTCATGCACTGGGTATGAGAGGATATAACGTGGAACATCTCTGCCTCTGTTTTGCTGCTGCTGTTACTCTCTTCTTGATGCAGAAAAACAAAAACTTCCTTGCTGCAAGGAAGATGGGATTCTGCTTAAGACACAGTCTGTTAGAAACTTCTCCTATCATCAGTCCAATGACTATCTCTACCACATGGTGGCTCCTGCATTTTCTATTGACCTGAAGTTACTGCGGATATTTTAGAAGACTTCCATAAATTATTTACTGTATTTACAGACCTTTATTTTCAGTTTCTCTCTTCATGTCCCTTCCCTTGGGGGGCACACCCCCTGTCACACCCAAAGAAAGTGGATTTTTTAAAATTTATAGATGTCCAAGCATTTGGAAGGATCTTAATTCTTATTTCTAAAAGTATTTGTTCTGAAAATAAAGAATTTTCTTATTTCTGCTGTGACACAAATTTGTGCTAATGACAGTAATTTACAGCATCTGCTGTCATATGAATAAGCCATCCTTTAAGATCATCATTCAGCAGTAGCAGTTTGTTAGACTACAAAAGGGTCGATGTTTTTTGATCCTGTGTTTTTGCAAACAGAAAAATCTGGAAACCAGAATAGGGAATGAAGAGTTGATTTATGAAATGAGTTAATCTCAAGATTTCTGCACTTCATCCATAAACCTTATACTAGTTTCCCTGCCACTACAAGAGAGTAAATTACAAAATAACCATAATCTCATGTGTGGTAAACTGAGAAAATCTGTACTGTGAGCTGGCATTCATGCAACTACCCTTAGATATTCCTAAGGGTATTACTAAGGTACTTCAACCCTCAGGCTTTTCTAAGATATGAAAAATGCATTTTTCTAATGATAAGAAAGCTCCTCAACAGCATTTGAAGCCCTGCAAGACCTGTCTTGCTATGTTGCTTATCCTTTTTCTCTGGGATAGGCTGTGGATGGTTTTCTAAACAAAATATGCAAGTGTTTTTCCTACAACTGCAGTTTGTCTGTTTTCTAGATTAATAAATACAGGCTCTTGCCACGCTTCCTGGAGTAACACGGAATGCATCCTCTTCCCCAAGTAGCTAGAGGGGCTCATGGGCATCTAAAAACCATGTGCGTATGAACAGAGAGCTTGCTTTCTTGGGAACTGTAAAACTGACCTAAGAAACCTGCTTTCTTGGGAACTGTAAAACTGAGCCGAGAAACCTGCTTTCTTGGGAATATTGTAAAACTGAGCTGAGAAACCTGCTTTCTTGGGAATATTGTAAAACTGAGCTGAGAAACCTGCAAAAGAAGAATTTGTCCAGCAGTGTACTGAGATGGGTGCATGCCTCGCAACAATCCTGCAGATAACAATCTGCTGAATGCAAACTGGCTCCTCCAAGTCTATTTTTCACAAGCAAAGCTCCTTTTGACACATCCGCTTTCACAAACACTACAGGAAAACTAAGGGGGAAGAAGACCAACAAGCCCCTTTTGATGACCTATTGCTTATCTGATTTAAGTGGTTGCTTTTTCCTCTTTAAAAGAAACTCTCAGTTTGAGGAACTTTGCCTCTCTACCCATCCCTTTTGCATCCTGGCTGTCTTAAGCAGAGGAATAGCTAGGTCCAATGTTTAATTTCTGTTCTTGACAAGTTTGATACTATTTTACTTATCTTTGGGGCCAGTTCCTACAGCACTATAGCTAGAGTACATAGTTTAAGAGCCTCTTGAGAGAAGTTATTCTGAAGTCGTCAGACCAAAGGCCAGACTAGTCGAGAACAAAATGTGTAGGGAAGAGCTTCTGGCCTGTCCTCCTGATCATTCCAAATAGTATTCACCTTGGGAGCTTCAAGAGATGGTGTCAGAGGTGATATCTTCCTTTTCCTGTGGATTTGCCTAATCACCTTTTGAACCCATGTATGTTTAGAGAATCAGCACTACTTGCATTTCCAAAATATTTAATTATGTCTGCTGTAAGGGGAGGAAAAACTCTTCTCTTTTTGTGCTTCCACCTGCCAGTCTTTGCCCCCAAACAAAATATTAGAGGAGATAATGAACAATCACATGTTCTTGTCCTTCTCTGTTGCTAGAGATTCTGTAGATTTGTTGTGCCTCAGTCTTCTACCCATTTCTTCACATTCTCCCCCTTTTTCTAAAGAGGAAACAACAAGAATTTCATGCTGTGTGTGGTGCAATAGTACACCACATTTTGTCCTATAGCTTTCCAAAAAGTTCTCCCTCAGTTTTTCTTGGCAGATTTGAGAATGATGTTTTTAATTATTATTAATGGTCTGGTGAGGAACTCACTTGACAATTAATTATGCTTTTAAATGTGAGAGTATTTACAGAATTTGGAGGGGAGACAGACTGTCTTGAGAGGAATGCTAAAATTTATTTTCAGTTTTCTTAAGCTTGGATCCAATTCTTTGGGCTCTGCCAATTTTTATCTTTCCTACCATTTCAACACCCTGTATTTGCTGCCAGCACTCACTGTCAGTAACCTCTGCCATGCTGAATCTTACTTGAAGCAAGATTTAGACAGCTTGTTTTCTAGCTTGCTTTCTTCACTCTTTGTTTTGTGAGTGGGATTCTCTCAATACCTAATCTCTAACTCTCACAGGGGAACAAATGCTTTTTTGAATCCAAAGCAGCTGTACTGTTTATCCGTGCTTAATCTCTGGTGCTCTCACTTATGACAGATCCTTTCTGAGTACCTTTTGCTCTGTTTGCCACCCTCTTTCAACAGGAGGTTGAATGGCTGATTACTGCTGGAAATTTCCTATTGCTTCACTTGGTTTATAGAGCACTCAGTTATTTTGGCAGATATTTAAAGATGAGCTCAGTTCTGCTGAGAGATCGTTGTTCAATGGCATTTGCATAATGATCTGACTAATAAACAACCTAGATTATATTTTTGTTCTTGCCCCTTTAATTTAGAAAGTTTCTACGTTATAATAATTTTTCTCATTGCCTGAAAATTATTGCTTAAGAAGCAGCAGGGCAAACTGCAGCAAGTGAGTGCAGTGCTGTCTACGTGGCTGCTCTGCACTTGCCTGCTTTAAATACCTTTTAGAGATGGCTGCTTGTTAAAATTCCAAGTACTAACAAGTTATAATTAGTAGGATAATACCAGGCACCGGTTCTAAAATAACAGTTGTCTAGTTAATAGAGCACTGAGCGTCAAGTCTCATTGTTTCTATATACAGCTTGCCTGGCCAAGTCTTTATTTTGACATGACTAGTTAATATGTCTCTGTTTCACTGTGACATTGAAAGTTGATGCTTAGAAGTAGTTTTGATCAAAGGCAGTGCTAATGGGTCCTTCTGTAAATATTTTTTTACGGTGAAAATAAAGCAACACTTAATTGAGCTAAATAAGCACACAGCATCAAGTTAGCCTTGCTTGCGTATATTTTGCTTTCAAAACAGAATTTTATTCTGTTTTTGAAAGAGTAGTCTCTTAAATAGTCTCAGTGGTAGATTTATATGATTATTTTTCAATATTTTTGTCTATTCATTTTCATTATTTTTGATTGCTTATTTTAGCAGGAAACTGTAGGAAAAACAGGTGACAGAAGTAGAGATTTAAATATCTCTGAATATTGGAGGAAACTTCTTTGTTCCTTTATCTTTGTATAAAAGATGTCCTCTGTGCTTTTCCTTTGCTAAGCTGGATGGAATGTGGAGCAATACTGGGTATTTTAAAAATGTCGAGCATCAGCAGTTTGAAATATCTAGAAATTGCTTCATCCAGTTCCATATGTAGAAATGCAGATTGTTTAGTCTGCAGGGTTTTATTTCAGATGCTTTGCTTTGGACGCTGTGTCTTGTATCAGAATGTATTTATATGCAGATACCTTTTTTAAAAAAAAAGTGTTTTTTTTATTTTTTTTTTTTAATGTAACTTTGTGGAATCGTGGGTGTTTGTCTCTAGAATAAGAAGCTACCATACCGGCGCAGGGCAGTGATAACGTGCGGCTGGTTTCTTGGAGCACCCACCTGAGCGCACCATGGAGAGCTGATAGTGCTGAACAGAGCCTGGCGGTGGCTTTTCTGCAGAAGCAGTGAAGAGCAGGGGCTCCTGCGTTCCCTGTTCTTGGGAATATGCCCAGCAGCTCGGCTGCCTGCGCCGCTGCAGCTTCGACCTAGATCGCCAGAGTGCTCATCATCATGTCTGTGACTGTCACGGAGAACGACCCGCCGAGGTTTTTCGTCGGGGGAGAAGACAGCGAGGAGTTGCTGGACTCGGCCAGGTCTGCAGATTATGATCGCTTCTACGGCCATGCGGAGGAGGAGGAGGAGGAGTATGACTCTGTATGTACCTGAGGGACGTGTGGGCACTCTGTGCTTTCTGGTCTGATTTTATCCTGTGCACTTTCTGGTGTGATTTACCTGGGACATGACACTGGCTTTCCTAGATCACCATTTCAGCATTAGATTTAACTTGGAAACTGTCTGATCATATTAAGATAATGACCTGTCAGTTACATTTGGAAAAACAGTACTCTTCAAAATACATGTACATATATATGAGTATACCTTGAACCTGGAAATAGATGTACTTGATCATAATGCAGATTTTGAGGACGGTTCAAGGGTTTGTGCCAACTTTGCAGACTTCATTTGGCTTCTAGAATCAATTTTCAGTGCATAAGCCCTATTTGATAATTAGCAAATAATGATGGAAAGTTTACCCATGGTATATATTGTCAGCTGCTTTGGATTTACCTTTGAATTTTAGTTTGAACAGACTCTAATTTTTATCTTAGAATCATCTTACTGTTGTTTTCATGAGGATATGACGTGTTTTTATTCTTTCCTTCTTTCTTATCTTGGTGCATCTAGTTTTATGCTTGCAGAATGTCGTGAATTGTATTTAACACTGTGCTTGCCACTTCTTAGCTTAAGACTGAAACTGTTTGATTCTGTATAGGTCATGCTGTTGTTACTGTAACTGTAACTTCTCACTTCAGGGAATGGTCAGATTGAATTTTCTGATTGCAAGCATGCCTAAAATTTAAATGAGATGTTAGTCAAATGCTTGATTGTGATAAAATGGAATTCAAGCACCTACTGCAAAATTAGGAGCTCAGATTGTTTGATGCAGTCAGTGTATTTTAACAAGAAATCATAACTGGCAATGTTCAAAAGAGCAATAACAAGGGATTTTTGTGAGGCTTTTGTTTCTTTTTAAACAGATGTGACGTCTATTGCATTTGCTGTGGCTGGGGGAACTAAAATTGTTAAGGGCTTGTAAAGTGAAAGACCATTTGGATCATACAGAAGATAAGTGAAACTAGCTATACCCAGAATAACCCTGAGATGTCTACAGGGATATCTTCCATTTGATCAGCTTTCATTTTCGTAATTTACTTGTTAATAATAGGTTATAAACTGAGAGGCCCTGTGGCTAATATTTTTAGAAAGTTTAAGTTGTTTAAAAATGAATTACAGTTCAATTTTGCAGTAAGCCACAAGAATGATCTCATTCTGGTGTGGCATTTCTGACTCAGTTTTTGATCCCATACATTTGTTTCTGGTACGATGCTCACAAAAATACTTCAAAGTAGTAGAGTGCTGTTGAACAACTTAATGTCTTGAAGCATGTTTCATAAGAATGCAGGGCAAAATGCTACCATCCCACACTGTATTGCTTACTAGCAATTTACTACCTCTAATTTAGCTTTTAATCACGAATGTGAACTTTAAAAGAATATGTCTGCACTAGTATTATTCTGCTAAAGCACTGTTGTATTCTGATAAGAATTAATAATAATTGCCTTTTTTTCTTTTCCCCTCCTCAGCCTCCAGAAAGACAGATTTTGGTTGGGATTTGTTCAATGGCTAAGAAATCCAAGTCAAAACCAATGAAAGAAATTCTTGAACGCCTCTCCATGTTTAAGTACATAACTGTTGTAATATTTGAAGAGGATGTCATTTTGAATGAGCCAGTAGAAAACTGGCCTGCATGTGACTGTCTCATTTCCTTTCATTCTAAAGGTAGGCCTTTTATTAATACAGGAAATATTTTGAACAAGTAAATATTTCTTCTAGACTGGAAATTTTTTTTATTTTTTTGCCTTGTGGTTCTCTTGGATTTTTCTAGGAAGCAATGCCTTGGTTTAATGGAATACAACTGACTTTTGCAGTGCACCTCTTGAAATGATGCTATTTTTATTGTGTGTGAAAGTTCTGGTTTGGCATGACATTTAAAATAGCTGCTCCCTTAGTAAGTACTTGGGATGCCAGTGGAATGGTGAGCGCTGTTGATCTAATACCAACCGAGACCGACTGCAACAGCAAGCTGCGCACGCAGTGGATGTGTTGGGTCTCTAGCTGCATGTTCCTGATCTCAGATACTCTCTTTAAGTCTTTGTTTTGTTTGTGGGACTATTCAGTGAACCAGAGGTGAGTGGGCTGAAGTTAAAAATCACATTTTCAGGCAAAGGCAACACAAACTCTAGTTCTGTCACTAGGGAACGTGGCATGAGGAGAAGCGAGTGGGAGACAGGACCACTGTTTCTGCTGATATACACTGAAATTGCCCTACAGTTCCATCTTTGTTTTAAGCTCATATTATGTGTGTCTGTTGTTGAGGGAGGGAACATCCTCCCAGTGCTGCACATCCGGTTATACCCTATTGTTTGAAAATTAGGGTACCAAACAGTAGTTGGGTCTTGTGGTTTTAATTTGTATTTATCAATAAACATTTTAGGTTTTCCACTGGATAAAGCAGTCGCCTACGCAAAACTCAGGAATCCATTTGTAATCAATGACTTGAATATGCAGTATCACATACAAGACAGGTAAGGAATGGTAACTATCCTAATATCAAGAACAAATCACTTCTAAGGGAAGTGTGGTATCACACAACAATGCTTTCAGTGTATTGTACAGTAATTTAAATTACAGTGAATTTCATATTTTATTAATTTATGTACAATTTTCTGCAGTGTGTGCTTAGACATTCTTTTTTTCTCAGCCTTGACTGCTTTCATATTGATAGCTCTGAAGATTTACTAAGATAGACATTTGGAATACCTTTGACTCATGCCTAGCAAATAAAAAAATTTCAAAGTCTGAAAATACGTATAGCATAGACTTGGATTGTACAGTCCTCTGTTATCAAGCACTAACATGAAGTGATGTAACAGTTACTTGTCTGCAAGTGTTCGTTAGTCTGACTTTGGATGTATGTTTGATTACCTCTTCTACAAGTCTTCTGGAATTGTGAAACTTTGAGATCCTGATGCCACCTATGGAAATATAGAGCAGAATTTCTTCATGGCTTTAAGTTGCTCTGAAATGTTCAGTTTCTTGTGCTGATGTTACACTTTGAGCACTGTGTTTTGCAGTTGAATGTATTGAAAGAGAGCAGCCTCAGTTAAGATAGTTGTTATGCAAGATGGTGCTGGCTGCAAAACAGGAAAAGCTGAACTGGAAGTATATTAAGATGCTTTCTGAGATGAGGAAATAAAAGCTCATTTGCCCTTTGGGCCGTAAGTGCTCTTTGCCACTGTAAAATGTTCCATAATTAAAGAATTCATGTGGCTTAGGGAAGGCTTTTTCTGGAAAGTGAGAACTCTTGAGGGTTGCTGAATGACTACGCAATCCTCGCAAAGCAAATTTTCTTTTGAGGCTGTGATCCTGCTTATCAAATACTAACAGAAAAAAAATAGTAAGCAAAAGAAATGGTAGAGCTTTGTGGTCAGTGAGCAGACTTGCTATTTTAGATGACTCCAATTACTGTGAAGCCTTTCTTGTTAATCTCCTGTGCTGGGAGAATCATTCTGTGCAAATTGCCCTTGCTCTGAGAGTGTGGAGGGAAAGCACTGGTGCTGCCAATGTGATCATTTTACTGGTACCGATGAGACTCCTGCCGAGGTGGAGCTCTCCATCAACAGCCTTTTGAAGCACCGTATATACAAATGGGATGTTACAGTATATATGTGGTCTTACGTGTTGGGGTGTTAGTTACTTCTTTGATTCCACACATTCATGGGCTGGAAAATACAAGTATTCTCAGGACTTGCAGTCTTACTGTGCAACTTCTGTTCTTTTCCTTTAGGAGAGAAGTATACAGTATTCTTAAGGCTGAAGGCATTTTACTTCCTCGTTATGCAATTTTAAACCGCGATCCAAACAATCCCCAAGGTAAAACTGATGACAAAAATATCAATATCATCTTTTGATTTCCATTGGAGAGCAGTGGATTCATACTAGAAAAATAAGCCCAGCTTCCTAGAGAATTAGTTCGTTGACTCTGTGATATTTTTTTTTCTCCAGTATTTAAAGTAAGCATTTGAAAAGAGTGATTCTGAAGTGTGAGTCAAAATTCTCTTATACCCATCACAAGTCATCTAAGATGAGGTCCTCCAAACTCAAACTCATGTAGAGATATGCTACCAATTTGATAGGAAAGCTCTTAAACCAAGGAGAGCGGATTTGTCTGGCATTACCCATGGTAATTAGTAATCTTACTTAGAATAGAATGATAGTGTTGTCAAAAGCAACTCAGGCTATTGAATTCTTTCCCTTTCAAATACAAGGAATGATGTAAAGGAAGTTTAGTCCAGAGAGATTCTGCAGAGATTCTCTCTCTGAATATCACTTTCTCTCTTTTTTCTTTTTATTTTAAATCAAATATTAAGGGCTTTTTCTACTAAAAATCAAACCTTATACATCTATAGGAGATTGCAATGACTAGTTAAGACATAAGAGTAAGAAATAAGAACAAGGAAAGTCAGATCATTACCATGTTGTAGCTCTCAGGAGAGGCAGAGAATTTAGGTGCAAACCATCTCAATAATCTTGGGGAAAAGACAACTCATTTTGTGCTCCTGAAGTCAACTGAAACTCCTGCACTCAGTTAACCGGTAGCAAAGTGATTTCTGATTGAGTACACACCAGAGTTACCTAACTGAATTCTATATTGTGAGAGAGTTCCCAGAAGATTAAAAGTACTGTTGCATCTGGCCCCACGTTCACTGTCTAGCTGTGGTTGCTCTGGTATTTCAGAGAAGGGCACTGAAAGAAAGAAACTAACAGTCCCACCTCCTCCCTTCAAAACATCCCCCTCCCAACTCTCCACCATCCCCCAAAAAATACAACCCATGCTCATTTACGGGACTGTGCATCTGTAGGGAATGATTTGCCCACCAATTCTGCAGTAATCAGCAGAAATTCTGAAATGTAGGATTAATTTAATACCGTTTAGATGTGGCACAGCAAACATGTTCAGCATGTAATGATGAAGTCTTTGTGCAGTCAATAACAAATCAGCCAACCAAAGATTCATAGTAATCTTCATTTCACCCACCAAAATCACCTTTAATCTCTAATCGCTTTTTTTTCCATGAATACATTATTGCATTTCTGTTTGCACTGTTTTTTCAGAATGCAGTTTGATTGAAGGAGAAGATCATGTGGAGGTGAATGGGGAAATTTTCCAAAAGCCTTTTGTAGAAAAACCAGTTAGTGCTGAGGACCACAATGTTTACATTTATTACCCAACATCTGCTGGGGGTGGAAGCCAGAGGCTCTTTCGAAAGGTAAGAATAGTGTACTAAAATATGGAAGTTGTGTCATGCTAAGTGGAAAATTGGTGACATTAACTCTTGTGAAGGGGTGAAATCAGTTTCCTGGCATGAGAATGCAAAAGTGTTTTCCATAGGAAAGTTGCAGTTCTTTTTCTTTCTACTCCTCTGCTCTCCCAATCACGCAAAAAAAAAAAAAAAAGGCAAAAATTGCAGATCCATCTCTACTTTTGCCACCTTCAACCTATGTAGATCCGAAAAGTGAGTTTCAGGAAAACCTGTAGAATGAATTAAGGCCTCTGTTCCTTTTAGTAGATTATCAGCTACTTCCTATTCTATCCTTTTTATTTTCCAAAATAATCCAAAATTATCCGAGATAAATACCATAAAATCTTCCAAGAACCATCAGAAAACTATTTGGTTCACCTAGAACAGGAAATCTGTTCTATCAACACCGAAGGGGTCCCTGCGGAGTTTTAAAAGTGTCTCAGACAGTAGCCTATGAGTTTATTAATAGAAAAATATTTGTTTCAGATTGGCAGCCGAAGCAGTGTTTATTCACCTGAAATCAGTGTGAGAAAAACACGCTCCTATATTTATGAGGAAATAATGAC
>JAUBNY010000645.1:2113867-2124387 GCA_032275445.1 Crypturellus soui | reverse complement strand
TGTTTTTAATAATAATTAAGATAAAACATGCATTTAATTAAAAAAAAAAATCTTAAAATTTCAGGATGGAGCTTAGATGTGTTATAGATGTAATACGTCATGGGGACCGAACACCAAAACAAAAAATGAAAGTGGAAGTCAAACATCAATGGTGAGTTAAAATTTTGATAGCTTTGTAGCTCTAGGACCAAGCTTATTTCGTCAGCACGTGAAAATAATGCAACGAAGTGAGCAGAAGTTGTTTGCATATGAGTTTATTTGGTTGTTGCGCTCTCTCTCTCTCTTTTTTTTTTTTCTTTTAACTCTGTCCTGATCCAGTGTCGGGGAAAGTTTCGATACGATCCCAAGAGCGAGATTAAGACACAAATGAGATCAAATGCCATACAACCTTGTTAGCTTTATTCTCATAAGCGCAATAGGACAGAGAGAAGAAGGGAAAAAGAAAGATAAGCAAGCAAGCGGGAGAGATGCAACAAGATCATAGTTACCACTATAATGCCTGCCTCGGTGCAGGTGATGTTCAGGGAAAGAAGCCATGGCATCTCAGTGCAGGTGATGATCCACAGGCAGAGGGCCGTGCAGGTGATGCTCAGAAGCAGAAGACTGTGCACCTCGGTGCAGGTGATGATCCACACCTGGAGGGGAGGAATATGTGCTCCTTTTATGTCCCCCTTCTCAAAGAGTTCCTCCCACTTTCTTGAAGTTTTCTGGTACATGTTGTTTGTCATACGCGCGGTGTACTCTGATGTTCTTCTTCACCCTATTGGAATGCGAGCTGCTCTGGTGGGCACTGCTGAGTCAGGTCTTGAGCTGATCTTCTCAGAGACAGCATGTGGAGGCCAAGTAGATAGCTGATGATATAGTCTTCCCAGAGACAAGATGCCTGGGTTAAGTGTAAATGGTGAGAGATAATGTCCTTGTTTGGGTCTTGAGCTGGTCTTCCCAGAGACAAGATATCAGGGTATTGTTCAGGTAAATGGTGTGTCAACAATGTGGAGACAAACACAATCCATAAGGGTCTCTTACAAACTCTAACCAGTTTTATTCTAGGTAAATAACAATTATGCACCTCTCTAACAAGACAATAAAAGTAATTTGACTTCCTTCATCCCATGTTGTGACTTGTATATGATCCTGTTTAAACTTGGTGAAAATGCCTTTGAGTATAGGTGTCCTTACTTAAAATATTATAGCAGAGAATATTTGTGTTTTACCATTTGACTTTCTCTTTTTATCTCGCTGTTGTGCTTGCACGAACTGGCATCTTATGCACCATCTTTTTGTCTTCTGCAATATGATTATATGGTGTTTTTTATAGCTGCCATCTTTAGAGAATATAAGGTGCCTTACCTAGGGGTTCTAGAATTCTGTACAATTTCATTAAAACATAATTATTCTTTACTCTGGGACTAGATTGTTGCATTCAGCAGTATGTGTTGTAAATGTGTAGAACTGTATATTTGTTATATATACACTCTCTATTTCTGTCAAGGATGGTTCTTGCAAACTAAGACTAGCTAGACTTCGCTGTATGCTCAGAAATATGGTCATTTGATGGGTAGGGTGTTTTGTGGAGGTAGGAATTGTCTTTTGGCTTTGCTTGGCAAGTCAATATTCCTCTGACTTGGGTAATGTGGGAGGGAAGATCTGAAAGGGTAAAGGCCAGCCTGAGCTCTGAAGCTCAGATATTAGCATGCTTTTCTTATAATGCACAGATGTTAATTTCAGGCCACTTGATTTTTTTAAGTCACTTCTTTAATAATCTAACATTCTTACTAAATATGGTTTATTGGTGTGGATTTTTTGTTTTTATTTTTTGTTTTTGCTTGTTTTAATCAATATCCTTTCTCCTAAAGATTTTTTTGATCTCTTCGAAAAATGTGATGGATACAAATATAGAAAACTAAAATTGAAAAGGCCCAAACAGTTACAGGCAAGTTTGTCTTTATTTCCCTCCTCTCCACTTTGTATTTTGTAACTAGAATATACCTTGTTTTAAGGAATTTCTGTTTCCTTTATTTAGGAAGTGCCTGATATAGCAAGGCAACTTCTTGTGGAACTTGGGCAAAACAATGATTCTGAAATTGAAGAAAGTAAAGCAAAATTGGAACAGCTAAAGACTATGTTGGAAATGTAAGTTTTTAATTTTGTCTAATGCTTTGTAGCCATACAGATGTCTGCTATTTTGACTTTCCCAACCATTTCAGTTAATGCTTGGAACTGCAATGATAATGCACTGATATATTAATTCAAGCATAAGGGTTAGTACGAGAAAGGATGACATTAAGGAGACCCAGACCCTTTCCATGTTTTCTCCTTATCTTTATTTTTTATTGATCTTAATACTGATTTAGAATGTGTTCTAGTACACTTTTTATGAAAGGACCATTTTCTTTGATCTCAAGTTTTATTTCGGAGTGTGTTTTTAAACTCAAAAGTCCTCCAATGTAGGGTATGAATCTTGCAATGTGTGACATAGTGAAGCCTGCTGGAGCCTGTGGGCGCTCAGGCTGTGTCTCCACTGTCCACCTTGCAGCAAGCTTGGCAGGTCCCAGTCACCTTGTTGAATAAGGCTTGTTGCAAGCCCTGCTTCAGTATTGGGGCAACCATATGCATGAATCAACGAGCAGCATTTCCTTGTTATATCCCAACTGTTGCAGGAATGCAGCAAGTTTGAATATGTATTGGAAAGATCTATATTCTTATCTGAAATATTATTTCTCTCTTCCTTGCTTCCTCCATCAATTCCTCCTTCAGGTATGGGCATTTTTGGGGGATAAATTGTAAAGTCCAGCTAACATATCTTCCTCATGGTTGCCCCAAAACATCCAGAGAAGAAGAAGGTATAGTATTATCTGTGCTCTGCCTTAATAGGATGTCTATTTACATAATGAAGGGACTCATGGTATAACTTTTGTGATGTTAAGAAGCAGAGTACGTTGCTTTGAATGTTTATTTTGATGGCAAACTGCTGAGTTGTACACCTAAAACGAGCAGATGGGGGGGAAAAAACATACACTTACTACTATCTTTAAAGAATTCTTGTGTTTTTCTGGCTTTTGAGTGTAATAACTGTAGGTATTTAGCATCCCATTTGTTTTAACTTTCTGGCTTTTGATTCCCCCCCCCCTTAGATTTCTTACTAAATACTCTTTGCTTACATTTTCTCTCTAATTGAACTACTACAGGTTTCTCTGTTTAAGTGCCTGTTTTGTCCTCTCTAGTTCAGTGTTTTCTTAGTGGTAGAATGCCATTAAAAGTTTATAATGTTGAAGAGATCCTTTACTAAAGCCCTGCATAGATTTGTTATTTTTTTATTTATAAACAAAAAAGGATTTGCAATGTAGTTGACAACTGACCTCCTCTCCCTTTGCACAATTAGACAACAGGAGGAGAAATGAGCCGTCCCTGCTGCTGGTCCTGAAATGGGGAGGTGAGCTGACCCCGGCAGTCAGGGTTCAAGCAGAAGAGCTGGGAAGGGCTTTCAGGTGCATGTATCCAGGTGGACAAGGTAAAATAAATAAATGAAAACAAAAGGGGAAAAGGTTGCTTTGAATTGCCTAAGCTAGTGGCTGCTGCTGGATTGCAGAATGGCAGCGTGTCTGTTTGCAGGAGACTGTGTGGGGTTCCCTGGGTGTGGCCTGCTGCGGCTGCACAGCACTTACCAGCACGACCTCAAGATTTACGCCTCCAATGAGGGTCGCATGCAAATGACGGCGGCCGCTTTTGCCAAGAAGCCCCGGGAAACTGCAGTGTCACTTGAGAGCCCTAATGCTCGCAGGGTTGGGTTTTCTGTTGAAGGCTGAGGATGTTGTATGGTTTATTACAGTCCATGGAGCAACAAGGCTGCATTTCAAAGGATTTTTTTTTCCAATTAATGTGCCTGGCATGTGAATCTCTGAGGGAGAAGCTCTCTGCAGACAAGTTGAACTTTTGCAGCCATAGAAATACACATTAGTCCTTTCCAGTCTTTCAGTCTGATGACTCTTCCCATAGGTCTTCACTGGGTGACTCAGCCTGTTGACCAGAGCACTTCCCTTTACTCCCAGCTTTGGGGAGAGGCTCTGGGCACCCCTGCAGCCCAAGAGCTGCACAGCCAGGGCATCCCTGGAGCTCAGGCAGCACCTCTGACATGCCAGGGTTGCTTCAGCTGGTGCTGGGGCTTGTGCTCAGCACACTTCAGCACCATTCTAGCAGTCCTAAACGCTAAAACAGTGCTTTGAGGGCCACTTCCCTGTAAACTGCAGAAGTTATCTGCCAAGTCCCTGTATATCTAACATGTAGCCAAGCGATATAACCTTGATTTCAATTGTTGGTGTTTTCTTTTGAAGGTACTTTTGCATTTCATCCGTTTAGCTAATTACATTATTTTCTTGCAGGGACTACTGGCCTTAGAGGGTGAGCTGACTCTTGTCCAGATGGTGAAGAGTGCTAACATGAATGGTCTCTTAGACAGTGACAGTGATTCTTTAAGCAGCTGCCAGCACTGTGTTAAAGCAAGACTCCATGAAATTCTCCAGAGAGACAGAGATTTTACTGCTGATGACTATGATAAGGTTGGAATGGGTTTACTTTTTCTGTGAAATGAAATAAATAGTTAAACAAATATTTGAATTGAAGAAGTAAGTAGGGATTTCATTGATCTATTTTGAAAAAATATGTGGTTGCAAATAATTTGAACTAAGCAGGAATCTGCAGGAAATTCATTCAAATATTTTGTGCCTTCATGCAATATGAGTTATTGGAATACCTGAAACTTTGATATAGGATTATAACTGTTGGTAGGGAAGACATTAGTAAATCTTTTCACTTTTTTTTTTTTTAATTGTTCAAGAGATTTAAGTATATGGGGGATGGGGAATGCAATATATATATTGCCTACTTATTAAAGTTTGTACCAATATTTAACTTGCTGCAATGCCTTTTCCTGGTTGCAAGAATATTATATTGCAGAATAGCAGTGGAATACTTTCTAAACAATGAAAGGAAGTGTCTCATTAACATGCTAAATTAGTGCATCTAAATAAAGTCCATGCTGACTTAGTATAAAATACAAATAATTTTTCCTGGCTTTAAATGTAAGTATTATTTGTCAGGAACAGTGAGAAAAAATAGTTAGGAAACTTTCAATAAAAAAAGAAAAAAAGATCTAATTCTTTCAAATGCCCTTACTCTGTAGGGTATACCTACTAAAATCAAATTCTGAAAATGATATTTAATTTTATCTTGATTCCTCAGTTGTTTCAAAATTAACCAGTTTGTTTAGATAATTTTGTGTTTATCTGAAATTTCATCTTACTCCATCTGGAAGCATCTCTCTGATAAAATCAATGCAGGTTATCAAAAATTCTGTCAAGACATGTGAAAAGGTCTATTCCTTAATCTAGATCTTGACTTCTCAGATCAGGCAAAGAATGGAAGATTCAAAGTCTGCAGGTACTTAAATATTTTGTAGTTATATTTAGTTTCTCTCAACGTATATTTGAGAGAGAATTGTAATATAACCTTTCCTCATTAAACTGGCTTATAGCAGATCTTGGGTCAGCAATGGTTTTCACAGTCTGTTCTTGTATGTGTAAGCTTAGAATAAAAGCTTTGTGCTTCCAAAATTATGTGAGAGCAGCAGGAAGAACCCATGGTCATTTTAGGGGTGATGGCTCTTGTGGCATCTAGAAACGTTCAAGTATCTGCAGAAATTCTTGTCATAGTAAGTTGGGACTCACCAGTTTGCAGAAGGAATAGGAAAAGCAACTGAAATTAAAGATAGAGCTTCTGTTAAAATTATTTTAAAGGGTTAATAGCATAATCAAAAATTTGCTTTTGTTATTTGCATGATCCTGAATACTTACGTGAGGTGTCTGTCTGTCCAGATATTCAGCTGTACCACAGTGAAACACTAGAACTGATGCTGCGCAGGTGGGCCAAGCTGGAAAAAGACTTCAAAACAAAGAATGGAAGATATGACATTAGCAAAATTCCTGATGTTTATGACTGTATAAAATATGATGTTCAGCACAAGGGTTCCTTAAAATGAGAAAACACAATGGAATTGTACAGGCTTTCAAAGGCTTTAGCTGACATAGTGATTCCTCAGGTAAGCATTTTCACGTATTAAGTAGCTTGCTTTCTAAAATAAGTATTTAATCAAATTACATGAAAGATGTCTATTCTATCTTGTTATTTTTAATTTGAATGTTCCTGTGTTTGGCAGTAATAGAAGCCTTAAATTTCACCTCTTATTTTCTGGTAGCAAGCAGATTATTTAGCATCAGAAATGTTTTGATACATAATTCATCAAATTTAATATGATCAGAATTATTTTTTTTTCTAGCAGCTATAAACTATGGGCATATATGCTTCCCATAATGCAGTATATTGAAATAAACTTGTTCATCTTGGTTATTGATAGATTTAAGTGGAGATGGTGTGAACACTTGTGTTTTTTTGAAAGTTTTTTTTTAACTTAATTCTTCCTGCTTTTAGAAGCTTTATTTTCAGGCTGTTGCAAACAAACATTGTTAACCCCAAAGTGTTTAATTTCACTTTTTGTAAGTAATTTTCTTAAGTAAGACAAAAGTAGACAAGTTGAATTTCCTTACACTGCAGGCTATTAAGTTCAGGCTAATCTAAAATGTTGTGGGATGTGAAATTACATTGTGGGACAGAACAGACTAAAACTGTCCCCAGGTACCTGTACAGTTACAGAGCCCTGATCTTATGCAGCAAGTGAAGGGAACTTCTTCCCCTCCACATCTTTGAAACTCCCTGCAGCAGGGAGAGCCAAAGAGCAATAACACTCAAATGTTACTTTTGAATAGAATGTCAGAGAAGAGTGGATATAAAATAAGGGTAAATTCTGAAGGAATTGAAGAAAACCTGGAGCACCCCCACAATACAAAAGGGAAAACACTCCTGGTTACTCTGTTAACCAGGATGTCCATCATAATACTGAGTTTGCTTTCATTTGATGGGTAGCATAGAGCATGAAGCTTTTGAAAAAGATGTTAGGTGTTATAAGTATTGTAACAAATGTTACAATACTTATTTTTTCAATTGTATTTTACTACCAAATGTCTGTCTTTTAAAATAATCCATGGTTTTCAGTACTGGTGGAGGTGAATTAGGATCTTCTCTTCTTTGGGATGGTTTGCCTCAAGCTAAAATAGATACTGTGCCTTTCTCTGATGATGATTTAAAAAAAAAAAAAAAAAAAAAGGGGGGGGGTAGTGAATTGAATTGAAATCAGGTGAGATTAAACTCACTATAAATGCCTGAACATGGAGGGTAAAAATGTTCTCTGGATGTTTTGCTTCAGGAGAAGAGATTCTTCATACCAGGGTGAATCTACTTCTGTGGATTATCTAGTGAATGAGCTACTTTACTACTTCACAAGTGAACTAGTGAATGGATTTTTTTCATGTCAGCTCAAAGAGCATAAAGGCAGACCCTGTCTTACATCAAGAGAAGTACACTTGAAAACTAAAAACATTTTTAAAAACAGTTTGCAACCAGTGCAAAATATTAGGAGACTTTAATTTCTAGGCCTTGATTGCAAATGTGAAGATTTTTAAAAGTCTTTTTTTTTTTCTTTTCTTTTTTTTCTCTTCCTTATACAGGAGTATGGTATTTCCAAGGCTGAGAAACTAGAGATTGTCAAAGGTTACTGTACTCCTCTAGTTAGAAAAATCCATTCTGACCTTCAGAGAACTCAAGATGATGATACTGTAAATAAGTTTCACCCGCTGTAAGTCTTACTTTTTTTTATATATGACTAAATTAACTTCTGTAAGATTTACTGAACGTCTTGCATAGCTTTCATATTTGAAATGTCTTATCAGGTCACAGTCATTTAAAAACTATGATTTATTCATTAACAGCTATTTCTAAAATGAGCTCACGTTATGGTCTAATAAGACTTTGTTGACTTTTTAGCTACTCGCAGGGTGTTATGTCCCCTGAGTGGAACGTTCACACACGGCTGTATTTCACCAGTGAGAGTCATGTTCATTCCCTGTTATCCACCCTTCGCTATGGTGCCTTATGTGATGTAATTTGAACACTTTTTCTTCTGTTAAAACTCTGGCTTCAGGAATCTATGGTGCAACTTTTAACTGCTCAGTGGAAAAGACAAGCTCCCCCAAATCACATATGAACTCACTGAGCTGAATGGAGAGGATAAATGCAGCACCTTAGAGCCTACATAGCTGCTCCTTAGATAGTACTTGAATACTAAATTAATTTTTGAATTAATACTTTTTTTTGAATATACTTGATTCTGATTGTGGTAAGTGAACTTAGCCAAAAAGCACATTTAGGCCTAGGTTTCAGTGTGACAGGATGGTATAGCAGATAAACCTTTTTGTTTCAGGCTGATACAATTTTAAGTTTCCTGTAAGCTAGTTTTCTAAATGCAGCGTGTTGCAGAATCACTGCACCACTTTTAGAGCATGAAAAAGATGGATGTTCATTTTAAATGATTTGGGAATGCATGGTAGGGTTTCTCCTCGCTCTATATTCTAGAACCCCAAGTTATTCTGTTCATCTGAGTAGCAGAGAAATGTCTAGAAACACAGCTTAATTCCAGTTGTTTGTTTTTGTCCTCTATCTTGTTAAGCCTAAATTTGGTGGTGCAAAATAAACCCACCATACATACACACACATATATATATTTATGGGTTTGTGCATATGTATATATACATATCTATAGATATAGCTATAGATAAAAATAGAAAGCTTTTCAACCAAACACTACTTGGAACTAGTTTCTGGCAAAATCAAATACTTCTTTCAGGAGAATTTGGACTGTTTCTTTTCTCTACAAGTCTACGTATGCGATCACTGCCAAAAGAATATGAAAGAAAATAAATTATCAAAACTTACATAAACATTTTAGGCATTTGTCCATGATGTGTATATATATTTTTTTTCATTACCTGGGAAGAGCTTTGTACTACTTCTGTGAAACTAAAATCCATTCAAATGCAGGGTGAGGGACACAGAAATCATAAGTCATTTTAAAGCCAATCGCTGACTTTAATTTTCTAGATTTAAATGTGGTTCACAAAGTGTTTTTTTTCCTCCCTTTCATAAGGAGTCAAAAGATGAACAGTAGAAGCGGGCTATGGATTACCTGAATGTTGTCAATGAACTCAATTACATGACACAGATTGTTATCATGCTTTATGAGGATCCAAACAAGGTATTTAAAATGGGTAAATATTTTCAGGAATGAATAATTCTAAACTGTGTATTAAGGTTAAACGCATTTATCATTTTCTTTTAGAACTTTCTTCAGAGGAACGTTTTCATGTAGAGCTGCACTTTAGTCCAGGAGCCAAAGGCTGTGAGGAAGATAAAAATTTACCAGCTGGATATGGATATAGACCTGCCTCCTGAGAGGTAATAATTGTGTCTTTCTTTTAAAGCAAAAGTCAGTATTTTTAGATGTGGATATATCTAAAACAAATTCTAAAACATTTTGCTAGATGGAAAATAAAAATATGTTTTTATTTGTTTTAAGACAATAAGAGAAATGGCAAAAGACTCTTCCATTTTGGATGGATGCTGGGGAAATAGACACATACTTTACACCTTTATTTGACTTTGCCCAACTGTCTTGCTAGAAATGCGAAGTATTCCTTGTAATAAAAATGATGTCAGCAGGTAGTGCCACATCAACGATGCTCTGGCAAATGCAAGAAGTATTTAAGAAAGAGGTGTAGTCTGGAATTTTTGATAATAGACATAGAGGAAGGACCGATAGAATTGGAGTTGTGTGTGTGTATTTACTATGTGCTTTCTGAGAAATAAGTGATAGTAAAGCTTGGTGAGACTTCTGTGGTTGGATTTTGGGTCCAGAATTCTTTTGCTATGTGAACAGAAAGTGGAGCAGTTGAGCAGTGTGGTTACTTAGGACCTTATTGACACATGCAGCAGCCAGTGAGGAGCAAAGAATCACAGATGTGTAAAAGTCTAGAGGAAAATATATTTTCACGACTAGTCATTAAATGCTATGTGATTAATATTTTTATTTCTAAAATGAGCTTGTTTTTGGTTTGCCCAAAAGATATACTTAATGGCCACTTCTGTCTACATGGTGCCAAGTGTGTAGCCAAATTGAAGAGGATTTATCTATTGCTTGTAGAATGAAGGCTCAAAGAAAACCTCTCATAGAAATGATAGTGATGAGGAGGCATATGCTTCTAAAAAGGATGTAACAGATAGGTCAGTAGTGATGTTCAGACCCAATTCACATACACAGAAAGTCACCTCTTCCAAGATCTAGGAAGATTGGTTCTGTTGAAGTAAGTGTTTCTGTTCCAGAGCGTGTCTTTTATAGCAATTAACTTTCTGCTTGCTTTTAACACAACAAAAGGCAATTCTGCAAAAGGCAATTTGGATACATTAAGAGGAGTATCTCCAGCAGGTCAAGGGAAGTGATCCTACCCCTCTACTCAGCCCTGGTGAGGCCACATCTGGAGTATTGTGTCCAGTTCTGGGCCCCACAGTACAAGAGGGAT
>JAUBNY010000645.1:2086448-2113767 GCA_032275445.1 Crypturellus soui | reverse complement strand
AGATGTGGCCTCACCAAGGCTGAGTAGAGGGGCAGGATCCCCTCCCTCGACCTGCTGGAGACGCTCCTCTTAATGCACCCCAGGACCCCATTGCCCTTCTTGGCCACGAGGGCGGGCACACTGCTGCCTCATGGTCAACTCATGGTCAAATGCTAAAACAGTGCTTTGGGGGCCACTTCCGTGCAAACTGCACAAGTTATCTGCCAAGTCCCTGTATATCTAGCATGTAGCCAAGCGATATAACCTTGATTTCAATTGTTGGTGTTTTGTTTTGAAGGTACTTTTACCTTTCATCTCCATCTGTTTAGCTAATTACATTATTTTCTTGCAGGGATTGCTGGCCTTAGAGGGTGAGCTGACTCCTATTCTTGTCCAAATGGTGAAGAGTGCTAACATGAATGGTCTGTTGGACAGTGATAGTGATTCCTTAAGCAGCTGCCAGCACCGCGTTAAAGCAAGACTGCATGAAATTCTCCAGAGAGACAGAGATTTTACTGCTGATGATTATGATAAGGTCAGAATGAGATTACTTTTTCTGTGAAATGAAATAAATAGCTAAGCAAATATTGGTATTGAAGAAGTAAGCAGGGATTTCATTGATCTATTTTGAAAAACTATGTGATTTCAAGTAATTTGAACTAAGCAGGAATCTGCTGGAAATTTCTTCAAATGTTTTGTCCCTTCATGCAACATGAGTTACAGGAATAGCTAAAATTTTGACATAGGTTTATAACTGTTGATAGGGAGTACATTAGTAAATCTTTTCACTTTTCTAATTTTTTTTAGTTGTTCAAGGGATTTAAGTATATGGAGGACGGGGAATGCAATATATGTTGCCTAGCTATTAAAATTTTAAAATTTAACTTGTTGCAATGCCTTTTGCAACAGAATTCCAAGAATGTTATATTGCTGAATAGAATACTTTGTAAACAGTGAAAGGAAATGTGTCATTAACATGCTAAATTAGTGCATCTTAATGGCTTTAAAAGTAAGTATTATTTGTTAGGAACAGTGAGAAAGGAGTTAGGAAACTTTAAAAAAAATCCTTTCAAATGCTCTGTAGGGTATACCTACTAAAATCAAATTCTGAAAATGATATTTAATTTTATCTTGATTCCTCGGTTGTTTTAAAATTAAGCAGTTTGTTTAGATAATTTTGTGTTTATCTGAAATTTCAGCTTACTCCATCTGGTAGCATCTCTTTGATAAAATCGATGCAGGTTATCAAAAATCCTGTGAAGACATGTGACAAGGTCTATTCCTTAATCCAGAGTTTGACTTCTCAGATCAGGCAAAGAATGGAAGATCCAAAGTCTGCAGGTACTTAAATATTTTGTAGTTATATTTAGTTTCTCTCAACATACATTTGAGAGAGAAGTGTAGTATAACCTTTCCTCATTAAACTAACTTATAGCAGAACTTTAAAATCAGCAATGATTTTCACATCTGATCTTGTGTGTGTGAACTTAGAATAAAAGCTTTGTGCTTCCAAAATTACATGAGAGCGACAGGAAGAACCTGTGGTCGTTTTGGAGGTAACGGCTCTCCTGGCATATAGAAACATTCAAGTATCTGCAGAAATTTTTTTCATAATAAGTTGAGACTCACCAGTTTGCAGAAGGAATGGGAAAAGCAAATGAAAGTAAAACTAGAGCTTCTGTTAATTTTTTTTTAAAGGGTTAATAACATAATTAAAAATGTGCTTTTGTTGTTTGCATGATCCTGAATACTTACGTGAGGTGTGTCTCTGTCCAGATATTCAGCTGTACCATAGTGAAACACTAGAACTGATGCTGCGGAGGTGGGCCAAGCTGGAAAAAGACTTCAAAACAAAGAATGGAAGATACGACATTAGCAAAATTCCTGATATTTATGACTGTATAAAATATGATGTTCAACACAACGGTTCCTTAAAATTAGAAAACACAATGGAGTTGTACAGGCTTTCAAAGGCTTTAGCTGACATTGTGATTCCTCAGGTAAGCATTTTCAGGTAGTAAATAGCTTGCTTTTAAAATAAATATTTAATCAAATTACATGAAATATGCCTATTCTATCTTGTCTTTAATCTGAATGTTCCTGTGTTTGTCAGTAATTAGATTTCACCTTAGATTTCACCTCTTATTTTCTGGTAGCAAGCAGAATACTTAGCATCAGACAAGTTTTGATACATAATTATCAAATTTAATATGCGCAGAATTACTGTTTTTTTCCAGCAGCTCTAAAATCTGAGCGTATATGCTTCTTATAATGCAGCATATTAAAATAAACTTTTTCATCTCAGTTATTCGTGATAGATTTAAGTGGAGATGATGTGAACACCTGTGTTTTCTGAAAGTTTATTTAATTTAATTCTCCCTGATTTTAGAAGCTTTATTTTCAGGCTATTGCAAAGTTAACCTCAAACTGTTTAAATTTCACTCTTCTAAAGAAGTAAGCCAGAAGTGGATAAGTTGAACTTCTTTACGCTGCAGGCTATTCAGTTCAAACCGATCTAAAATGTTGTAGGATGTAAAATTGCATTGTGGGATGGAACAGACTAGAACTCTCCCCAGACACCTGTACAGTTACACAGCTCTGATCTGCTGCAGCAAGTGAGGGAGGTTCTTCCCCTCCCTGCAGCAGGGAGAGCCAAAGAGCAATGACACTCAACCTTTACTTTTGAATATAGTTTCAGAGAAGAGTGGATATAAAATAAGGGTAAATCCTGAAAGAATTCAAGAAAACCTGTCGCACCCCCGCAATACAAAAGAGAAAACACCTTTTGGTAAAAGGATAACCAGGATGTCCATCATAGTGATGAGTTTGCTTTCATTTGATGGGTAGCACAGAGCATGAAGCTTTTGAA
Organism: Crypturellus soui; assembly: GCA_032275445.1. NCBI lineage: Eukaryota > Metazoa > Chordata > Aves > Tinamiformes > Tinamidae > Crypturellus > Crypturellus soui. The sequence goes on along the minus strand of JAUBNY010000645.1, from coordinate 2,110,919 downwards.
AAAGGAGATGTTACATGTTATAAATATTGTAACATTTGTTATAATACTTATTTTTCAATTGTGTTTTACTACCACATACCTGTCTTATTTAAAATAGTACGTGGTTTTCAGTACTGTGGGAGGTGAATAAGGATCTCCTTTGGGATGGTTTGCCTCTATCTATTATCTAAAATAGATACTGTGTCTTTCTCTACTCATGGTTAAAAAAAAAATAGTGAATTGAAATCAGGTGAGATTAAACTCATTATAAATGCCTGAACATGTATGGTAAGAACATTCTCTGGATGTTTTGCTTAAGCAAAACAGTTTCTTCATACCAAAGTACATCCACTTTTGTGGCTTATCTAGTGAATAAGCTACTTCACTACTTCACAAGTGAACTAGTGAATGGATTTTTTTCATGTCAACCCAAAGGGCATAAAGGCAGACCCTGTCTTACAGGAGGAGAAGTACGCCTGAACACTAAAAGCATTTTTAAAAACACTTTGCAACTAGAACAAAATATTAGGAGACTTTAATAACTAGGTCTTGAATGCAAAGGTAAAGATTTTTAAAAGTCATTTTTTTTTTTATACAGGAGTATGGTATTTCCAAGGCTGAGAAGCTAGAAATTGCCAAAGGTTACTGCACTCCTCTAGTTAGAAAAATCCGTTCTGATCTTCAGAGAACTCAAGATGATGATACTGTAAATAAGCTTCACCCACTGTAAGTCTTCGATTTTTTTTTTAATAGTTTAATTAATTTCTGTAGGATTTACTGGAGGTCTTGCATAACTTTCATATTTGAAATGTCTTACCAGGTCATTTAAAAACTGAGATTTATTCGTTAACAGGTATTTCTAAAACGAGCTCACATTATGGTCTAATAAGACTTTGTTAACTTTTTAGCTACTCACGGGGCGTTATGTCCCCTGAACGGCACGTTCGCACGCGGCTTTATTTTACCAGCGAGAGTCATGTTCATTCCCTGTTATCTACCCTTCGCTACGGTGCCTTATGTGATGTAAGTTGGGTACTTTTTCTTCTGTTAAACTGTGGAATCTAAACTTCAGAAATCTTTAGTGGTGCAACTTTTAACTGCTCAGTGGAAAAGATAAGCTCCTCCAAATCACATATGACCCCACTGAGCTGAATGGAGAGGATAAATGCAGCACCTTAGAGCTTACGTAGCTGCTCCTTAGACTGTACTTGACTACTAAATTAATTTTTGAATTAATACTTTTTTAAGTTTACTTGCTTCTGATTGTGGTAAGTGAGCTTAATCAGCCAAAAATCATGTTTAGGCCTAGGTTTCAGTGTGATAGGATGATATAGGATATAAACCTTTGGTTTCAGACTGAGACAATTTTAAGTTTCCTGTGAGATAGTTTTTCTAAATTCAGTGTGTTTCAGAATCACTGCACCACTTTTAGAGCATGAAAAAGGTGCATATAAATAGTTTGGGAATGCATGGTAGGGTTTCTCCCCACCTTATATTCTAGAAGGCCCCCAAGTTATTCTGTTCATTTGAGTAGCTGAGAAATGTCTAGAAACACAGCTTAATAATTCCAGTTGTTTGTACTCTGTCTTGTTAAGCCTAAATTTGGTGGTTCAAAATAAACCTACCATACATACCCACATATATATATTTATGGGTTTGTGTGTATGTATACATACTTTTCTATAGATATTGCTATAGATAAAAATAGAAGTGTTTTTCAACCAAACACTACTTGGAACTAGTTTCCAGCAAAATCAAATATTCCTACCAGGAGAATTTTAAATGATTTTAAAATCATTCTATATTTTTTTCTAGTTGTCTATTATGTCCATGATATTTTTTTCATTACCTGGGAAGAGCTTTGTACTTCCTCTCTGAAAGTAAAATCAATTCAAATGCAGAGTGAGTGACATGGAAATTATAAGTCATTTTAGAGCCAATCACCGACTTTAATTTTCTAGATTTAAATGTGGTTCACAAAGTGTTTTTCCCCCTTTCATAAGGAGTCAAAAGATGAACAGTGGAAGCGAGCTATGGATTACCTGAATGTTGTCAATGAACTCAATTACATGACACAGATTGTTATCATGCTTTATGAGGATCCAAACAAGGTATTTAAAATGGATAAATATTTTTGAGAATGAATAATTCTAAACTATGTATTAAGGTTAAAAATATTTATCATTTTCTTTAGGAACTTTCTTCAGAGGAACGTTTTCATGTAGAGCTTCACTTTAGTCCAGGAGCCAAAGGCTGTGAGGAAGATAAAAACTTACCAGCTGGATATGGATATAGACCTGCTTCCCGAGAGGTAATAATTGTGTCTTTAGAACAAAAGTCAGTATTTCTAAATGTGGCTATATCTAAATAAATTCTAAATTATTTTGCAAGGTGAAAAATAAAAATGTGTTTTTATTTGTTTGCTTTAAGACAGTAAAGGAAATGCCAATACACTCTTCCTTTTTGGATGGATGCTGGGAAAATAGACATGTACTTTACACCTTTATTTGACTTTGCCCAGCTGTCTTGCTAGAAATGCAAAGTACTTGTAATAAAAATGGTGCCAGCAGGTAGTGCTACATCAACAATGTTCTGGCAAATGCAAGAAGTATTTAAGAAGTGGTGTAGTCTGGAATTTTTGATAGTAGACATTGAGGAAGGAGTGATAAGTTTGGAGTTGTGTGTAGTTACTATCTGCTTTCTGAGAAATAAGTGATAGTAAAGCATGGTGAGACTTCTGCGATTGGTCTCTGGATCCAGAATTCCTTTGCTGTATGAAGAGAAAGTGGAGTAGTTGAGCCGTGTGATTATTTAGGACCTTATTGTCATGTGCAGCCGTCAGTGAGGAGCAAACACTCACAAATGTGTAAAAGTCTAGAGGAAAATATGTTTTCATGACTAGTCATTAAATGCGATGTGATTAATCTTTTTATTTCTGAAATCAGCTTGTTTTTGGCTTGCCCCAAAAACTTAATGACCACTCCTGTCTACCTGGTGCAAAGTGTGTAGCTAAATTGAAGAGGATTTATCTATTGCTTGTAGAATGAAGGCTCGAAGAAAACCTCCCATAGAAATGATAGTGATGAGGAGGCACATGCTTCTAAAAGGGATGAAACAGATCGGTCAGTAGTGATGTTCAAGCCAATGGTATCAGACCCAATTCACATACACAGAAAGTCACCTCTTCCAAGATCCAGGAAGATTGGTTCTGTTGAAGTAAGTGTTTCTATTCCGGAGCATGTCTTTTACAGAAATTAACTTTCTGCTTGCTTTTAACAAAACAAAAGGCAATTCTGCTTTTGATTACACAAAGTGAGAATGATGATATACATCATAAAAGGATTGCTTTAATGCTGTGGGAAACTTCACATGGCAATGATCTGTCTGAATGGCTTTTTTTTTAAATGAGATTGTTTTGCCACAAAATACTTTGCTAATACTTTGCTCCCTCTCTACTCTGCTTTTAAAACCCTAGTAGGAAAAAAAATACTATTTGAAAAGATATTCAGTCTAAATGCACATCTCCTTCAAACTAACATGCATTGCTTTGTATTCATCCTTATTAAGGCAACTGCTTTGGGGAATAAAGCAAAAACCTTGCAGGGTTATGATGTTGAGAGGGGCTGGAGGGTTTGGGGTGGCAAAGGGGAAGCAGGAGGTGAGAGAAATGTTTGCAGCTGCCTTTGCTTTCACGCGGGGTGAAAGTGACTCCGGTGGTCCAGCGCTTGAAGGTAAGAGAACAAACTGGCAGTCTTTCTTGAAGCGGGTGGGTTTTGCATTTCACAAAGTGTTTAGGTGTCTAAACAGTCTAGTCTGCAGGTTTGAAGGCTTTGACATGCAGCTGTGCTTCACAGATACGGCTTTAATGTCACAGCAGTGGAGGATGCACAACCGCATCATGGTACCACTCGTGTGGTTGAGTGGCAAAGCTTCAACTGGTCCAGAGTGGCACCTGTGTGACTTTAGTGCTAGGAGTAGACTAACAGCTTCCCATTGCCTCATTTTCAGTTGCTTAAAACCATCAGAACTTAAGATCTGCACCCAGTGCTTCTCCTTTTGTGTTTGTGTTGGGAATGGGCTGCTTGTACACAGTGCGAGCATTGCGGAAGCAGGATTGCAAGCAGCTTAGTTATTAGTAGTGTGGAGAGAAACAAGATGCATGGTTTTCTGCTACAGGTATATCTTTATAACTTCATGTGGCTGTCATAAATTAACAGAGGTAGTAAATGTGAATGTCTTACATTTTCTATTTACAAGTTTTATCACAAACAAATGCTCACAACATCAGTACTTTGGGTTTTCAAAAGCTGCTTTCACTATGATCATGCAAGCTCCCCTCCTCGTTATGAGTTCACACACACACAACTTAATATTATTTTCAACTTTTAACTGCTTTCATTCTTGTAAATTATTTAAAAGTTACTTTCTAAAGATATTAAGGACATAAATTGCTAAATTTTGACTGTGCTGCTAATGCGTGTTCAGGTAGTTCGTTGCAGCATTCAGTGTTTATTTCTGGGAAGGAAATCACCTACTTAAAGAAATTATTTGCTATGAATTTTTCTTTAAAAACTAAAATTGGAAGTCTCATCCAGCATACTGAAATCTGCAAAACCAAATATTTTGAGTAATTACACCAAATGGTATTTTCACGTGTTTTTAGAAGTATCATTTTATTGAAACTTAAACTGCAACTGCCTTGATTTTTTTTTTTTTCCCCCCCCATAGGCAATTCTCTTTTCATTTATGTCCGTTAATTTAAGGGACACTGTCAGGTAGTATTAGATGTAACTTTTAATCTGGGTTGTAGGCCAGCAATCTTTGCAGAAGATGCATTGCAATTCTGCATTAAGTTATAAAAAACAAAATGTAGAGTTCTAACAATGAAGTGAAAAGTCAGGCTCTCAGCACTGAAAATCAAATACTGTGTTACCAGAAATATTTGTTATTAATCATTCTAATAAAAGTTATGTAGCACATGAAGGAATATTAACCTGACAATGTCCCTTGAAGTCTTAGAGCTGTCCAGTATCAGAAAATTAAATATGTATAATTTAAGTTGGAAGACCCGTGGTGCCACTTCCAGACAGTCAACTGTAAAATCTCCAAGGCAATTATAAAAAGTGTTCAAAATTTTTTTAGGCAAGGTCCCAGATTAGAAGTCAGAACTATTAAGTAGCAAATATGAAAGGTTAATATACTTAGAGGGGGAAACTATTAAACAGTATGTCAAGAATAATAGATTTTTCTTCCAACATGTAGGGGAATTTTTTAAGTTTTAAACCAATTATTGACCCCAGTTATTTTTTAATAATTAGCCTACCAGAATGTGATGCAACTGTTGTGTTTAAAGATACAAGTGATCACGAGCAGAACCAATAGCTTTGTAGTTGTACTCGTCCCTAGTCCCTGTTGGATAGCTGTGAAAGAAGCCGTGCTTAGAGTCTGGGTGTGAGCAGAGCGGGTTTTTTTTCTTTCCTGTTCATTGGCTCTGTTGAATCTAACTTTGCATGCTTTGCTGTTTTTTGCCCCCTTTCTCACTTCCAGGAAGAGAGCCCCCTGAGTGTGTCTAGCCCAGAGTGTATTGGTACCTGGCTGCATTACACCAGTGGTGTGGGTACTGGGCGTCGAAGACGCAGATCAGGGGAACAAATCACTTCTTCCCCTGTCTCCCCTAAATCATTGGCTTTCACATCCAGTATTTTTGGCTCATGGCAACAGGTTTTTAAACTTTACTTCATTCAACATTATTATGCATTCCAAGCAACAACCAACTGTCTTTAAGGACATCTAATCCCTTGTTATGGATTCAAAGCAAATTCTTCCACTTCTTTAAATTACTTCCCGAGAATGTTTGGGGGGGAAAAAAAAGAGCAAGTGCATGTTTTTTCCATGGAATGTGTTGCACATCTCCCTGAAGAATTGGTTCCTCTATAGGAAATGCGAATGTCAACACAGTAGAAAAGACACAGTCTACTGCCTAATGAAACAGATTTCTGCTTTGGCTTAGTTGTCCTTTAAGACTTTGAAAATGGCATTGCTTAATTTGGTGGTAGGTAAATTGAATTTTTTTTTTTTAATAATGACGAACAATACCATTTAAAGTAATTTATTTGGAACTTCATGTTGCTACTCAAAACTTGTTTTGCATATATCATATTTTCAGTGGCCTGGTATTAACTACTGCAGGGAACAAATTCTAGCACTAATAATTCTTGCCTTCTGTATCTGGAGGTGTCTAAAACTCCCAACACAGCACATCATCCATTGAACTGTACAATATTTTGAAGATGTTTCTAAATGCCAGGGAGGAAGCAGGGAAAAAAACAGAAAAAAAAAAAAAAAAGGCCCAAACATTTCCGAAGTATCAACCAATGAAGACCTAAAGACTGTTTAGAATTTCAAGATATTGTTTACCTCTGTGGCAATGGATGGTGTTCTGTCGATCCTACCCTTTTCCTTTATAAAAATTTTTGTAATTTCTCTTTATTGTCAAAAACTCTAGAACTATGTAGGGAAAGTAAATATCAGTAAAGGCTGTGAGCATCTGAGGATGACACTGATTGAGGCCGTGCATGGGTCAGTGATTGTATGGTGTCCTCAATAGCTTGTCTGTCTTTCCTTCCCTCCCCTCCTTTTTTTCAATACAGGCGCAGTTTAGGAGAGTGCATTTGGTAAAATAAAATAAAATCTGTCTCAAATGTCTGTTCTCATACATGTCTTGGTCTGTGTCCTTTTCCATTCTGAATGCTTGCTTTGCACCACTTCATTGCAAGGAACTCATATGTCAAAATGGACTCCCTTCAGAAGGGGATATTGCATGATCTTTCATACTTCCTTTACATATTTTTACTAACACTTATCATACAGCTTATTAACACTTGTCTGTCTGAAACAGGCTGCTGTATCAAATTAAATATCCGTTTCATGCTCCTGTTCTACTTTTCCTTATTTTTCTGTTTTCCATATCCAGGTCCTATCAGAAAGCAATAGTAATTTACGAACACCAAGAACTATTCTGGAACAAAAGCAGGCTGGTCTAGGTATGTGCATACAGTTGACATTTCGTTTCATGTTAGTTTTTCTTCTGCCTAGTGTTTTGCACAGTTGTGTTTCCTTTATTATTTTTTTCCTTTTATTTAATTTATTGATTAATTGATTTAAATCATTTCTACGAAAAGGACCAGGTAGTATTTGTAATTAATAATATCTACTGATTGTCTGAAACAGTGCAACCTTTTGAATGGGACAATTTTATTTTTTTTGCAGCAAAAGTTTTTATGTAAATTATAGTTGAAAAGAGCAAATTATTGGAGCCTGTTAACATTCCTGACTCTTTACTGCCCAGAACAGGTACACAGGAGTATTTCTAGCATAATGTAGCTCTTTAAGATTTTGTAGTTTATGACTGAGCTGTTGGTTTTTGCAGAATCTTTGGGACTGAAAGGCCTACAGTGGAAACCATTAAAACCCTTTTCTTGAAGATAATTAATGTTTCCTACCGTGGGCAATTGATGGAATTGAAGGTGTGGTACCAAAGCAGGGAAAAAGCAAAGAAGCAAACTTCAAGTTTCTTGGGTGTATCGGGGCTTTTGCACACAGACCCTTTCCAAAATGGATTTCTATCTTTCAGGGCTAGAATTAATTTTGCTATAATTCAATGACCTGTTTCAAATTCTTGTAATACTTGTAAATCTTGATGTTTTTCTGTTGTTTCTTTCAAACAGGCATTCATTTGACCAACGTGCAAAACCATGATATTTTGCACTAATGTAAATTAATACTGCATTTTTTTTCTGTAAATGTAAAATGTCTTTTCATGGGGAAAAATGCAGCATAGAAAATACATAAGCTATATATATATCAGGCTAGAGGTAGCTTTTTCCTTTCCTTGTAAAGATGTGAATTTTTGTCTAATCTTTCTGTGATACTTTTCTCCCTACTTATATTTTTTTCCATAGTAAAATGCATACATCAGGTGCTCTCGTTTACTGAAGTCCTGTTTTAATGTGTGTTTGCTAAAGTTAAACAATTTTTTTTTTTTGTCAGTGTGACACAATATGGCTTGTTGAAGATGGTATATTTGTGTGTGTAGATCAAGATGTTACTTTTGGTGCTTTTGCCACAGACCAGGCACCCGTTTCTTTTGGCTGTGATTGGTCACGTGTGCTAGTAATGTTTCCTCTCATTTGGGTTGCCCAAAGCAATGAAAGGAAATATCTACAAATAGTTGGTCTAGCGAACCATTTCTCCCTTTGAGTCATAGTGAAGATGAAAGGAAAAAAATTACACCATTTTTTTCCATTTTATTCACTGGTATTTGTAAATCTCATGTGGTGGATTATAAAAAATTCTATTTCTGTGTATGACTTTCAGTGGTACATTAAAATTCCCAGTGGCAGGACTATACAAGTGGTAGCAAAAGCATTTCGATTGCATGGAAATGTACAGAAGTCTTTCCTAGGAAGGGAGCTGAGCTAAGCTTGATGAAAAACTGTAGGTGTTTGCAGTTTCTACCTTTGGCAACAAAGGCAGCTGAAATACTATAGAGTATTTCTGCTTTGGTTACCATTCCATAGAGGTTAAAAGGGAAATGTTTCCATGTTAATCTGTGGAAATGCATGAGTACGTCATTGCGGCCTATCATCTCCAAGATTGATTTGGATGAAAGCAATGAGCAGTATTACCCAGTTTTTATTTGTTTCAGGACCGCCAGCTTTAAACCCCGCAGCGTTTACATCATCATCTTGCTTTTGTTTTGTTGCTTTGGTTCTGCTTACCTGGACGCTAACTGGTAACTTTTCTTTACCAAACCTGAAAACAGACCATGAAGTCACTTTGGTAAAGTCAGTCCTGTCTGCCCTCTGTAGCAGAGGGTGCTGGGTCAGGAGTAGAAGCACAATAAATTATGACAGTTTCAGCCTCCAAGTGCCACTTTGACATTACAAGCATATTGTGAACGTGTCCCAGGCACTGCCAAAAGCTGCCTTTTGTGTGGTAAGAGCCCCGTGCTTGCATGCTGCATGCATCCCCAATGTGAATGGACGAACACCTGGTTGTTGTATGTATTTTCTCTAACTCCCATCAGGGTCTCAGTGTGCGGGCCTGTTTAGCACCTCAGTGCTCGGGGGTTCTTCGAGTGCACCTAACCTACAGGATTATGCTCGTACTCATCGTAAAAAGCTGACTTCTTCTGGCTTCATAGATGGTATGTGCACACTCGCGCACATGCACGCACCAACCCACGGGCCACATTAAGCTTCTAAAGACAAATCCGAGGTTACTGATGTTCATGGAATCCTAGAATCCTTTGCCTTAGTATTAATTGTATGAGTTTCTGTTGCTTCTGTATTGCCCGTAGCTCGCTTGTGTTTGATTTAATAGCATAGTTAATTCTTGTTACTTGCCTGAATTGAACGCTAGCTCACAGGCTTGCAATACATGCCAAGAGATTTCAGCAAGTGCCCTTTTTTAATACACTAAAATTTAAGTTTTGAAATTCTTTTTCTCATTTCAAGCTTCTGGTTTTATCATTTCTTATTGGTCTTGAGCTAAATTGCCTACAGCATACACAAGGAATGATAGAAATGATAAACTAACTAAAAAATACTGATGGTGAAAATTTTAGGATTCCTGACTCTTTTCTGATGGGGTTTGGCTTACTGAAGAGCAGGAGGTTTTCAGTTTTGTATAATCTGGGGTAGAGCAGGAACTCTTTCCATAGATTTCAGAATGTAAATCCCTTTATAACGTTGAGATGCAACAGTATTCCTGCTGTTTTTTCCTCCAAAAAAATCACTACTCAGTGTTCAACTCTAACCTGATATAACCTCGTATGCCAGAATCACCAGCTCATTCTGCTTGTTTTCATACACTTCATGACACATCTTGTAGTTATCAACAGCCCAGATTTTCTTCTTTTAACCTCTATTTAGATTTTAGCCCTTTTCCCTGATCCCCTCTGCATGCCACTCAGTTCTAACACCTTTTTATCTCTTCTTGTTGGTTATTTTGTTTTATTTTTTTTTGTCTTTCCTCTTCCTCTCCTTTTTTGAAAATGTCCCTCTTTTGGTAGCTGTTACGAATTTCAGGTACCTGTTTTTCTCTTTCTCAGACACCACACGTGGTTCTGCTGTTAAAAGGTTTTCTATCTCATTTGCTCGACACCCAACCAATGGTACGTTTTGCTTTTATTTTAAAACAAAAACAAAAACAAAAGGTTCCTTGCTTCATCCCTTCTATTTTTATTTCAAATATGGGGTGTACAGTATCATCCAACCGTCTGTCGTTCCTAACTTCAAGCACAACTCCAAATATATCTGTAATCATTAGATATCCTAAATCTCTTCTTTATCATCCATTAATATAAATATGATGTCAAAATTCATTCATCAGAAAAATCTTTGAAAAATTTAAATGCTGCTGTTAATCATGATCTCTAATAAATTATTCTCCCCCATTTCTCATGTGATCAGACTGTATGGTACAAGATAAAAACAGAATCGTATCGGATCTTTATTGGGCATACACTTCTTGATAGCTGCTGCTGGTTCTTTGTCTTCCTTCTGCTGAGCTATTTTCCTCCCATTCCAAAGCAAACAGTGGAGCTGACAAATGGATTTTATGACTATCTTCTTGAGGTGATGCTACATTAAAAAAAATATATATATAGAATTAGAGCAGAAGTTTTGGTTCTGTTTCTGCTAAATTGTAGTATATATCAATGAACCACGAATTTACCTTATCGTACTTCTCCTCTGTTCATTGGGTGTGCAAATTACTGCAATATTGCACTAAAAAAAAATCACCAGGAAATGGTTGCCTCTTGCTTCCATTGGCCTCTTGAGAATCAAGGATGAGAAAGAACTTGTCTTCAGTCTACTTTTTTTTTTTTTTTTTTTTCCCCTCAACATAAGAGTCTGGTTTAACACACAGGACGGAGCTATATCTTTGTCTTTCACAGCACAATATTTCGTGCCTAACTTTCTATGTGATTAAATAGACCCCAAATGTATCCTGCTCACGGAAACCCCTTGTGGTCTTCAGCATTCACCAGATCTTAACGTACCTTTTCCAGATCTCTCAATTTCAGTTTTGAGGCGCATGACTGCTGGCCCAGGACAGTAATGAGGATATATCATGGCAAGTGCAGTGGAAATCATCAGCATGGTCCTGTTAGATTCAAAATGCACTTGTTTAGGAGTGAGGCTGAGGAAAAGCGAGTGCCTGCTTCATTTTGCCATGAAGCAAAATGCTCCTTTACTACCTGCATTTGGAACCCCTAGGGAGCTGCACTGCAGTGTTTTCTGAAGGAAGCTGGTGTAGTAAGACTGATGCTTGGATTTGCTCTAGAAAGGCCCACTATAGCCTTATATTTCAAATACGACATGTAGGAACCTATTTTTTATCTTCAGAATCTAATCAGATAGTATTTCCAAAACATTACGAAGGCAGGAAGTAAGGGCTGCATTTGAATATAGAATATATACAGTTAATAGCTGGATTACTTTCTCTTCCACTCAGCACTGTCTTTTGTGACTGCATTCTTTAAAAATAGATCCATCTGATTTGCTTTTAACAAATGCATTGGTGGTTCTGATTATTTTAATGCAGCTGTTTTACCACACATCTTTCATGAGCCAACGCATGCCATTTGAGCTCCCATGAAACCTAAAGGTTTCTGAGAGCTCCCTACTAACATGCATAGAGGTGTCATTTTGTCTGTCTTCTGGCCTGTCATTCTGATTCTGTGTCCCTTTCACTCTCCTCGTCTTCCTTTTATGTTGTTCTAACACCTGACTCATTTCCCAGCCTTCTCCCCTTCCCCTCATCTTTAGTTCAAGGAACATGGTGAAACAATTTACCTTCTGACAGTGCTTTACCTTGTTTTCTGGGCCTCTGTGCAGAGCACCCACACCTCTTTAGGTGCTGGTCCGATGCCTCTGTGGAATTTCTAGGCTCCCGTGGTATGTGTCTCTAGCTCTTAAACCTAAGACAGCAGGGTGGCTTTTGGAAGTGCGGCGTTAACCCTTTCCTTGTCTTGCATTTGGAAGGCAAAGAGTGACTACAGCCAAACACCGAGGGATATTAGTTTGCAGGAAATGGCTCCATTAAAGGGATACTGTCAGTCTTCTTTGTTATTAAATATTTCTCAAATTCATTATGCCTACCAGAACTTATCATAAAATTCTCGAATAAAATATGTTAGGTAGGTTTTCTGGCTTTCAAAGTCATATCCCTTAGATGCAAAAGTTTTACAACAGTGTATGGCTGGGGTATGGCTATCTGATAGTAGAGGTCCCCAAACCAACCACAAGCCTGAAGAGGGGGAATTCCTAAAAGGAAAGAGCTGTTTTCTTTTTTTCTTCTCTTTTTTTTCAGGGTCTCTTTTTGAATTTCCTTTCAGGTTTTCTGTAACATTGCACTGGAACTTTAATAGGTATTAAAAAACAAAAAGAACCTGACAGTGTCCCACTGCATTCTGTGCAAGAGTAAGATTGAAAAGTGAAAAAATGCATTCAGCTGATGGCGACATTTCTGCCAGGGTAGGGAGAACTCTTGTGCATCTTACTGCAATGCAAAGAAAGGGTTTGTGCTTTGCATGCATGCACAGTTATGCAGGCTATTAACATGTGTGCCAACCTTTCCAGTGCTTACACTAAAGCTTAGCTGCTGTCTTTTTAAGAAAAAAAAATTTGAAGAATGTGTTGGTGTTTCTTTGCACATGGAAAACAAGTTTCCTGGAAATGCAATGTTTTCCCTTACTTTAGTGAAGCTGGCATAAGCACGCTGCAGTTGATTGTATAGCTGGCGTGGCTCTCCCTCAAATTTGAGTATGGCCATGGTGCATCCGAATGTGAACCCAGACATCCTGGGGTTGAAATTTTGTGGAGATATTTTTTTTTTTTGTGTAAATCACTAAGGGAGGAGTAGAAATGGGGAACACTGGCTAGCAGAGGAATATTGAAGCTTATTATTTTGGGGGAGGGAACAGTTCACAGATTGCTGTACCTTAAAAAAAATGTACCTTGAACTGAAATTCTAAACATTATTTCATTCACTATTGTTTCTTCATTTAAGTATCATAAAGGAAATGTCGTAACTATACATTTACAGTATTGAATTGCAAACTTGGAGTGTTACAGCTATATGTGAGAATGCTAATGGACACATTTTCCTCTCTTGAAATGCAATTGGATGAAGAGAGCTGAGTTATTCAACTTGCTCAGTATACAGAAGTGCAGTTTCATGCCACAATGTATTTAAATGCTTTTGATATGCTAGTAATACAAATATGCATGGTTGGTTTATGATAAATACTAAAGTAGAAGACTACAGTCCAGTAAATTTTAGATTTTGTTTTGGTATACTTACCTGTGCTAATATACAAAACTTCTAGTGTTTTAAGTACTGATTTTTAAATCCATAAAGGTAGGTGTAAATCTGTTCTACACAGTTAAAACATGTAACCTCAAACTACACGAGTGCTAATCATGGTTTTCCATGGATACTTGAGACACCAGTTGTTTTCACAGAATACTCAAGATGATAGTGGGCGACTACTTCGTATTTTTCTCATTGAGAGCTTTAGCATTTTAGCTCTTCTGTCTCAGCCAGCTGTTGACAACACAGGTGTCCGCTTGCATGAAGAGTTACCTATTCAGTGTTCTGCCTCGTATGAGAATGAGTAGGAGAAATACTGCCATTTCTTGACTTCTTTTAGTGACAATCTTAAAGGAAAGTTATTCTTCATAAACTGGTATGATGTTTGTAAATCAATGTTGTACATGTGACTTGTACATGTGCATGGGACTTGTATCCCATGCTCTGTTACATGGTACTTTGAGTTTAGTTTATTCTGGAAATTGGCCCACCTTTTTTCAATTCCATGTTGTATTAACATCAGGATTTCAGGAGTATTATGCCTGCATGTATTGATTATTTTAAAATAAGTATTTTGTTTTATGCATTAATGCTTGCCTGTGCAATAGCTTAATTCCTGTCTTATGTGTGGAAATCTTTTTTTTTATTATTTTTTTGCAGGTTTTGAACTGTATTCCATGGTGCCTTCTATTTGCCCTTTGGAAACCCTACACAATTCCCTGTCTCTAAAGCAGGTGGATGAATTTCTTGCCTCTGTTGCTGCTCCATCAAGTGAAAATCTACAGGAGACATGTACTGCTTTTAGTTGTAATTATGCTCATCTTAAATTGTTCAATATTGTCTAGTTAATCTTTCCACTGTTTTATAGCAAATGATTAAACTAAGAATATTGTTTCTTTTAAAGGAAAAAAGGAAGAAAAAAAACCCACAACATAGATTAACTGCAATATTAACTTTTTTGGTATCCTCTTGCTAAATGAACATTATCATAAACCCATTGAGGTAATTTCCCTACTCGCTGGTAAAATGGACCAAAAATTTTATGAAATACTAGGTTTATTTTCTCACACTAAGAACTTTGCCATACTGGTCCCATCAGTTGCAACTGGGTTATAGCAAATGCTTTTTACTACCACTGAGCATGCGCTTTCAGCTTCATGCTGTACTGCCGTTCTGTAAAGACGCAGTGCTGCTTTTTATACTCAGTAGTGCTGTGATGTCCTGCGTCTTCCAACACTACGTGCTGCTTCACATGCAGAGGCCCTGCAATTGCTTTTTTTTTTCCTTAACTTGAGCTGCATGTTTCATGTTTATGTGATCTTGAAATGAGGTGTGAGTTCTGTCTGTGTGCATGTGTGGGGGAAGATGCTTTCCCCTTGTGATTCTCCCATTGTTTATTTGCAAAGTGTTTTTCAGTTAGTTCCCCTTTTTATTAGGATGGTTGTAATTTGTGTGCCAGGTAAGTGAAAAACAGAGTTGTTTTGAGGAAAGGTTTAAAGAATTAAACTTTTGTTGAGAAAACTTGTGCGCGCTGGTACTGATACAAGAGTAACATAAATGCTATGGGGTTTGCTTCTTTCTGGGGTTTTAAGTTTATGTGCTTTAGATTTGAATCAGTAGCTAATTTGATAGTGCAGGCTTTTTATATCTGGGAGGGAAGGTAATCTTAAGAAAAGTGGTGTTACTGATAAATCAGCTCAGCTTGTAAATATTGTAAAGTTCTTAGGTATTTAAAAAGTTTTGTTATATTGTTTAGGATTGGGAAAGATGATGCCTCTTAAAAGCAGTAAAGAATTGGCAGTTCACAAGAAGGGAAAAAATAGGGAACAAAAGGGAACAAAAAGGTCATATTATTGTAGTGGTTTGGAAAGCAGGATCTTCACAGTTCTGCTTATGTAGAGATAATCTGTCTATAGATCCTTCTGCTTTTCTACCACATTGGGGAGGTGCCTAGAGAGTTGTCCGTTGTATACATTCCTGTGATCTGTTGGGTTACATGGGCATTTTGGTAACCCATGAGCAATAGCACTAACTCTGTTGCCAGTTAGATTCTGTTATTGAAACTTTGTTGCAAATATGGTATCCTGACACTGTCTGAGGTAAAAAAATGTTTGTCTTTCACTCTTTTAAGTTTTGACACAAGAGAGTCAAAAATCCATGACTGACTTGCATGGCTTGTGGCTAAGACTTTGGTAGTGCTAGACAGATACATGCGTAATAGAATTTTTCTATTAATAATGGTATTTTTAATATTTGTGATGTGTTTCTTTTCCCTGCCCCTTTTCAGCTTCTCCAACTTACATGAGTCCACTGTCAGGAAGAAAGTTAAATACATACACCCCTGCAAAAATTCTGCCAACACCCCTTGAAGCTTTGCCTGAAAGGCTAGCAGTGGAGAAGACACCCACATGTAAGTAACTTCTGGCAGGGGTAGAATAACAAACCTCCTTTAATTGCTTCTTACAGGATTTCTCTTCTTACGTATTGTGTAATTTCTCTGCTCTGTCATAGCATTCCCTATATATGTAGGTGGGAGCATTTTACTAGTCATCTAGCCATAGCATTGCCCATATTATCCTAACAGTAAAGCTTTGTTAATAGCTGATTTCTCTTATGCTCCAGAGTATTTGAAAAAAATGTTACGATTTGAAAATTCACATATTTTTGTTTTGTTCTGTAAGTATGTTGGGATTTCTAGTCTTTCTCAGATGATATTTATTTAAATGGCAGCATTGCAAACATGAATACTAATAATGAACCCTCAAAAAAAAACTAACTGAAGATCTGCTATTTACAAAATAGGGAAAGAAAAATAAACCGGGAAATTCAAATGATTGATGCTGTGCATCTCAAAATTGACTGAATTCCTCACAGACCTTGCAACAGGGAAATTAAAAAAGAGGAAAAAGACCAATGAGATTCAAAGAAAATTATTTTTTAATATTTTGATAATAACACTAGCTTACTGCACACACAAAATACTCTTCCTTTACTGATTAAATGGCATACGCATGAACCAGAGGGTGGATGTATGTTGTTAGAGTTAAAAGCAGCTTTCTCCTTTTTCTTTTTCTTCTTTTTTTTTTCATTTAGAATTTTGCTGCTCATTGGCATGCGGGCCTGGAAGTTGCAACATTACTTGAAAAAGAATTAAAAAAAATGATTTTAATTTTTGATCTTTTCTTGACTTGAAACTAATAACATGACCTTGCTTGATTCTTTTTTTTTTTTTTTTCGTTTCCTTTGAGTTAGGCTGTTTGTGGATGCCCCCCAATTTTTCATTAATATCTCATGCTTTGTGTGTTGGTTTCATCCAAATGCTTTTATTACGAAACTGTGTGTTCAGATAAAGATTCTTGTGCATTTGTTCTTGAGGTACATTTTGGATTTTTTTTTTTAGCTTGGTACTACTGCTAAGTAGATTGGATAATGTTCCTCCAACAGTGCAAACCATAGTACCAAACAATGTTTATTTAAACAGAGAAGAATCACAGAATCACAGACTGATGGAGGTTGGAAGGGACCTCTAGAGAGCATCTAGTCCAACCCCAGCAGATTCTCAGCAGGGACACCCAGAGCACATGGCACAGGATGGCACCCAGGCAGGTTTGAAAGATCCCCAGAGATCTCCAACAACTCCCCAACCTCTCTGGGCAGCCTGTTCCAGGGTTCTGTCACCCTCACAGGAAAGAAACTTTTCCTCACATGGGGATTGGAAATTCCTGTTTTAAGAAGCTACTAGATAAAAGATATTCTGAAAGATGTTAATATTTCAAAATGTCTAAGTATAACTTGTAGAAAGCATGATGTGGCATCTATTAGGAAGTTCCTCCTCCTCTTTTCTGTGATACTTGGGTCAATACTCTTCCGCTGGAAAGGTGGCACCTTGAGAGGCCAGTCGGAGCTCCTCATTGATGCCGTGGAGCTGGGTGAAAGCAGCTGACAGCTTTAGGTGTGTGTAGCACGTGCAGCTTGAACTGCCAGCTGGCCACGCTGTCTGCTCTTGGGCATGCTTTAAAGACTTCAAGAACAAGGTCAGGTTGCATTTTGGGCCTCCTTAGAGACAGCCCTGCCAGTCTAAACTAGCTGGTCAAGGCGCCTCAGAAAGAACTTGCTGACTTTCTGTCTGTTGGGTCATGGAGTTTGAAGGTAAACATTGATATTTACTACATTTTTTTTATGAAAATACTTTTGCTTAGACTTGTCTATGCTAGAAGCATTTTATTGGGAAAGATTGGTAGATTTATGCGAATATTCAATAGGGAAGGTTGACTTATTAGTCCCATTCTTACACTTGAAACAATTTTTATTGTACTGCTACTCCAAGAAGTGGGTGTGTTTTTGTTTGTTTGCCTTTTTTTTTTTTTTTTTTTTTTTTTTTTTTTTTTTTTTTTTTAATACCACCCCTGCCAGCTTTGGATTTTTTGTTCTGAGGTAATTTTTTGCTTTCTAGGATTTTAAAACCTACTTTCCTCTGTTTTATCTCTTAAAATGCATGCTTTTCCTGATAGGTCCACTTGGTCAAATAAAGTACTTATCCTACTGATAATATACGTGATTTTTGAGGTTTATCTGCTATTTTAGTGTTAGTTAGTGTTTTAGTGCTATTTTAGTATAAAGAATTTTTAATAGTGATGGATTGATAAATGTGCAACTTCAAGGTATTTTTAAAGTGGCCTTATTATTGTAATATTGTGTCTGTTTCTGTGGTAGGTAACTTTTGTTGCATTTGCTTTACTTTTTAAATCTTTTTACCATGGATGTTCTTATATTTATAAAGAAAATATATATAAACGTAAAGAAAATATCTAAAAAATCTAATAATTTCTTATCTTTGCAGCTACCAGTGGATCTGCTGACTGTGAAACTAATGTTAAGCTGTCTCCAGAAGAAACCTCCCACGATGTAAAAGTTAGTGCTGGAAGCCCTTCTGAGAAGAAATGAAATTGGTGAGAAGAAATGAAATTGATCATAGAAATTGGAAGCAACTTCTTAAACGATTCTATAGTGTGCATTTGATTGTAGAGAAACAGACTAAATGGTGGTTGAGCTTTCAAAAGCCATTTGCGTCTGCATTTCATAGTGCACTTAATCCCATATAGACTAAGGACAACCAGCGTGCACTCTACATATCTAGGTCAAAGATCTCAGTTTTTAAAAACATTTAAGGAAATACTATCAGCTGGATAAACTGCAATGGAAAAAGCTGCACAAGAATCTTTTTCGTGTCTTCAAATATTTACTATAAACATGTACAAAAATACAAAACCTGTCCAGTGGTATGTTATGGTGGCATTGTTGATGCTGCTGTAATGAAGCATTATCTGTTGTCATTATAAACTTCTATTTTCAGGAGTTTATAATTTGCCTGTGAGTTTCTTTTGGGGGCTAAAAGGTAACACATGTCTTTGCTAGGAGCTTTTTTTTTTTTCCCTTTCTTTTCTTTCTTTCCTTTTTTTTTAATTTAATTACATTTCCAAAGAAATCACTTTGCTTCTTTTTGAAGGTAAGCAGGTGTTTTCTGCATTTGAATGATATTGTATCATATATGCTGCAATAACTAGGCATAATGGAGTGAGTTGATGTATTTTCACTTTTGAGTCTCCATACTTTCATTCTGTGTTTACATCAGACATAAAACATTCTAAAATACCTTCTCTGTTGTTGTTTAATATTCATACTTATATGTAAGTACCTGTATATCATTCAGCAGATAAAATTGTCTATGTTTTTATCGAAAAAAAAAACTTTTGTTTACTAAGAAAAGACAGCGTGATTTGCTTCCCCGTGTGTTTGTACAAAAGCGTAACATTGAAAAAGCAGGGTTTATAAAAAGAGAAATGGTTACAGATGGTCTGGTAGTAAGTTTATCCTGAAAATCGTAAATATCCCATCTGTGTTTTATTAGCAGCCCTGCAGAGCAGAGAGGGACTGGGGTCCAGCCAGAACTCACTGCTTGACGTTACATGCAGTGTGCAACAATACTCACGCTCCAGGATGGCCCCGTTAGGATTTTCATACCTCTGTCCTAATTCAGGTGGTTGCCAGCAGCTCTCATTAAAAGTCATTCAAGACCTTACAAGAGCTGTAGCGGCTTTGGCAAGTCCATGGTGCTTTGAGCCATTGGGTTGTGTAGAGGAATCCTGTTTGAGCGGTTCTCCTGATTCGCTGCAGCATGACACATTTCTGAATGTTTAAAATTACTGCAAATGTATGTAAATATTGTCCACTGTCCTAAGTTCAGGTGGTTGATTATTAATAAATGTCCTAAACTCAAGGTTAGCTAATTCTTTCACATTTAAGTCTCAGGAGAGACAACTTCCAGGTAGTATTTTCAAGCAAATAAGGGTCTTGCTGCAACTCTGATGATGATCACCCTGCCACAGAGTCCGAATGTTTAAACTGACAATACGTGAAATGGTTTCAACACACTAATTTTGACAGAATACCGATTAAATACCAAAAATATGAAGCATTTCACAGCTCTGTACTTAAAACATTTCATTTTCTATGGTGTAAATGTGTTATTGACCATGTTTGTCTTGCACACAACTGAATGTATGTGTTATGTTTACTGTTGAAGAAAAATATGTTAAAACTTACATATGCATATCATTCCAGTCAACCAAAGCTGTGGCATAACTTTTTTATGTGCTCTTAAATAAAAACAAGATCACTGGCAGCTTCTATCAATTTTGTTTTCTCTTTTATGAGTCTATTTGAAGCATGATGAGTAGTCTCAGTGGCAAAGAATAAGCCACTAATGTATGGAAAAGCTAGAATTTCTCTGTGGGGGTAGGTGAAATAGCTTGTAAAAAAATTACAGTTTATCATTCTCTGTTGTTGAAATTGGCCTTCAGAAAAGTAGACAGAACAGTCACTTACTCTGCAGTGCTTTCCAAAAGTCTTGTGTGGTAACATCATGTATGTAACAACTGTGAGTGCTTCTCTCTTTCCTCTGACTACTCTAGCCATAAGGAATAATGTGGGCTGCGTCCAGTGACTTGGCAGAGTGTTCTGAGCTTCAGAGCCTGTGTTAGTCCAGTCTGTTAAGGCAGTTGGACTCCCCCTGACATTAAACTTTGGACTGTATGGCCTGTCCTGACCAGGTTTGCCAGCTAGAGGTCTCAAAGATAGAGTTCACACATGAGTTCATGCTTCAACATGGCTGTGATTCCTGTAGTACTCCCACCCTGATATGTAAATTAAGTAAACATTTAATATTTATTTCAAAAAGAAGCATTTTTGCCAGATATCGTCTGTAGGAAAATGCAAAGTTATTTCTTTAAATGCATATTTTTTTTAGGCTTTATGTTATCTGTTCTATGCTTTAATTATAGCAAAGACATAAATTTAGGCTTTCTATATAGTTATGCTAATAGGTGGAATTTGTTAGAAGAAAGTGCATTCATATTTCAGATTAGTGGGAAGTTTAGTGGGAAGCCATATGAAGTAGCATGGGGAAAGGGGAAGAGGGCATCTAGAAACGGGTGCAAATAGTCCGTAGGGGACTCACTCCTCGTAGCAGAGGATAAAGGCGGGCAGCAGGAGACGTGAGACAAAGCGCAGACTGAGAGCTGTTTCAGTGCACTGTAATATGCATGTGACAGAATGCAGATGCCTAGCAACAAATAAACATTTAAACTTGTATTTATCAATACAGAAGAGTGCACTATCTCTCAACATTTTAACTTACCCTTTTAAATGTAGCAGTGCTGGTGCCTAGTTGAATACAGATCGTTTAGGAATGACAGAAATCCAGTATTTGAACTCTGAAGTCTCTGGCAAAAATGCTGGCGATCTCAAAATCTTACAAGAAGCTGAACCCTTTTTGCATTCCCACAAAAACTTCCTAATACCTGATTGCTTCCAGAGAGAACGGGAGGGCTGAAGAGTTCTTTACCCTAGCGCATAATGTATGAACGGATATTTCAGTCCAGACTTTCAAGAGTTACGGATTTTCATATGATTGCTGCTAACGGCTGAGAGATAACAAACATGAACTTTCTGAAATAGCACTGAACTCAAGTTAAAATCATATTGTTGACTTTTTCTGAGATACACTGACAGCACTGTATATTTATCTATCTATTGCAAAGGAAGAACCTTTATCTTTTTTGAAAATGTTCGTGAGTTTGCTGATTGTCTGCTCTTTCAGAAAGAGCCTCATTTGGTGATGGTTGCTCTGATGTATATAGGACTCTGTGTCTGACAGTTGCTAGTAAAAAATTCCTTCTGGTAAATGAGAAGTAAAAGGGAGGGGGGCAAAAAGTCACATATTTTATGTAGCTATCTCAAGGTTAGCCTGAAAGGGAGAAATTGAGGTTATTTTTGGCCTGAATGCATTTATCCACCATACTTTTGAGAAATCCATTTTCATGCAACAGTCTTGATCCGTATAAGCTGCTGTCTCTGAATAAAACAGAAATACCATCAAAGCCATCCTCTGCAACATCACACTACATATTCCCATTCTTTACACTAAAAGGGACAGAAATCAGCAACAAGGGAAAAATAAGATAATTGGGTGACGTGCATTTTATACCAGCCCCCTCTTTGCTTCCAGAAAAACCTATTTGGTCTGGGTGGGTGCATGTGTCCCACTGAATCATCTCTTTTTGTAACACCTTTCTTTCCAGAACAGGAGATAGCTATTCCTTTCACTTATTTATTACTATACTATATGACACTAAAGCTCCACTTTGTTAAAAATAATATATGTTTATAAAATAATATATGTTTATAAAATATATAAAGCTTGCTGTAAGTTCACTTGGGCTTTCTGTTTTATTTGCCTTCAGATTCTTGAAAGAATCCTTATTTTTCTTTGGTGAGACAGAGTTAAGCTGGAATACTTTTGGACTTAAAACATTGTTTCGCAAGCCTTCCTAAATCATCTTGAAGGACAGTAGCCTGGGATATATTTAAAATTATTTATGAATTTGACCTAAGGGATTGTAGTCATTTTTAAAGAGGACTTGCATGGTTAAGTGGAGAGCACTGAGCTCTGCACAGAGGAAATCAAACCAAAAGCGATACTCTACTTCCCTTTCCAAGCAATTATTAATATTACAGTGTGGGACAGTCCATCTTTCCTTTTTCATGTTTTTTTTTACCTCCTCTGCCAGATACAAAGGAATCAATTCAGCCTTTCAGAAGTAGCCATAATTCCTCCTGAAGTCAGCTTAATTATGCTAAAAGCAAATTTGGCTCAGAAAGGAAATAAAGGAATATTTTTCACATTCTCTAAAATTCATATTACTACTGTTGCATAAAAGATAAAGATGGGATTTTATTCAATAGCATACTCAGACATGTAGGTTAGATTTTCAGTAAGTTGCCGACACACTTTCTTTTAACTTAGCCAAATGTGCTTTTAAGATCTGTTTAAGAAATGACTAAGCTTTTAGATTTGGTGGTTAAAAGCTGGTAAATCTTAGGGCAATAAGTAAATATTACTACTATTAACTGTTTTAAGATAAAAACATTTAAGTTTGTTGATTTTTTTTTCAGCAAAGAAGTTGCATTATTTCAACCATGCCCCTCTCTCTGTTGCTGCACTGCCAGCCTTTTACTGCTTTATTCCATTGCGGTGGTAGTTTTGCCCAACTAATTGCAAGTTTAGGAAGCTGTTACTCAGTTTCGAGTATGGAATATATGTTCTCTTATAACTGATCTGTTTAATTTTCCTTAGAATTTTAAAACTGTAAAACTTTCAAGATAAAATACAAAATATTTGTTTTCAGGAAAAAAGAAAAAAAGAAAAAAAAACCACAATTCTTGGAACATCCTAAACTCACAAAAGTACATAATACTAAAAATATATGCATTCAATTTAAAAGAAGTAGGCAAAATTAATCTTGAAAGTCCTTACAGTTTTCCAGCGAAATCAGGGCTTCAGGATACAGAGCTACAGTCTTTAGTACAGGAAAACAGACTGAATATTTAATAAAAGATGTTTGTCCTATTAAGTTTTGGAATTAAATCTATGAAAAAAAATAGAGAGTGCATATTCTATGAGTCGCTCAGCTTTCAGCCTTCATGATTTAGTAACTTCATTAATGCTCAAATCATCTTAATAGTTTCCAATATACAAGCCTGGAATATACAAAAGCAAGGAAGAAAAAATATTTTGATAAAAGCTTTCCCAGGGAAATAAATAATAATAATAATAGAGGTTACAGATATTGAAAAAGAAATAAAACCTTTTCTTTTTCATTTAATACTTAGGGAAAATGGTTTAAATTGGCAGTGGAGTTGACTGTTAGCGATGCAGGAACCTATTAGTGGTCAAAGCAACTGCAGGAGTGAGGTCGATTATTTTGGCAAGGGTGATGATGCAGGGAAATCTAAAGTACTAATGTGCCTTTCTCTGCTTTGAAGCAGTACCCAAGCTTTTAACCTGTGTTTAAGTGGTTTAAGATACCTCATTTTATCTTTGTGCAGGATGTAAAATCTTGGATGATTTTAAGTGCACTGCAGAAGTGAAGAGCAATGGCCTCAGTTGTTGCATGGAGAATGCTGAAGTTTCAAAGTTGAGACTTTTTATACTTTCAAATATTTCTTGTGGAGCCGAGTTACCAGCTTTGGGAGGTATTTAGGACATACCTTGCTTTAGTACTTAGAAATTTCCAAGGCAGGTACCACATCAACTCTGTTAGATGGGAGCTTATTAAATGGTGAAGACCATCCTCTCCTGCAGGTCTTGGCCATGACTTTCCCCTCCTATTGCCCTCAGCCACTCGGTGGGAGTCCACCCCAAACCTGGCAGCACGGCCATGGACGAGGGCCGCGAGGGTTAGCTGCTGCCCCATGGCGCAGTCGCCACATGGCCACCAAAGCCACCTTCAAGGTACGTTTTTTGGTTTTGCCGCAGCCGTTCTGGACACCTGTGCGCAGGGCAGCCATTTCACAACAGGAAGGCGTTGCTCTTGGTCTCCCCGGGACCAGGCTAAGGCAGTGCAGCAACAAGGCGACGGGCGCTGTGTGGGCACAGCCTGCCCTCTCTTGGCCGGGTGCAGGGCCACAGACCATGCGGTCACATCCCATACCACCTGCTACCAAGACACAAAGCCACGAGGACCTTGCCTTTTTTTTTTTTTTTTTCCC
>JAUBNY010000645.1:2068637-2082834 GCA_032275445.1 Crypturellus soui | reverse complement strand
GCTCCGTCATGTCATGGCGCCAGCCCGCCCGGTCGCGCCGCCGCCGCCGCCCTCTGGTAGCGGGCTCGGCCCCTGAACCGCCCTGCCCGTGTCCGCGCTGGGTCCCGGCCCCGAGGGGAGCTGCCCCGGCGGAGCCCGCTGCGGGCCGCCCTCGTGCCGGCCCCGCCGAGGCGCCTTCCCGCGCCGGGAGACGCGCTGGACGGGGCGGCGAGGCCGGAGAGCTGTCCCGGCCCAGCGAGGGGGAGAACCGGGTAGTGGTGGGGATGATCCTGGCGAGGAAAGCTGAGGGGTCACGTGAAGCCTTCAGCTTGGAACTGTGTTGCTCAAGCGCGTTTTTTTGTGCTATTAATTATTATGTGCTGGTACAATAGGTGGAGTTCACACATGTTAGCAGCTGTGTCTCTTCATAACTATCTGTAATGGATTTTAAGTAGCAACTTATAACGCACAGCCGTCCCCCTCATACCAGTCCTGATGCGCTTATAGAGGTCCTAAAACTGAATGCACCCTCTGGACTCGTCGTACCACTACAGGAGGCTAATACCCAGATTCCTATGGACAACTTCACGTTTCTCCATAATTGAAGTGTTTTTAGTGAGTGGAGACTTACAGCCTTGTGTAAAACACGTGTGATCTGTAAGTTCCTGTGCCACCTTTGTGGCCCTAGTGCAGGTGAAAGGGTTGCCTTGCAGAACACGAAGCTTCCTAAAGCTTCCTAAATGGCCCTGGGCCGTTAGCTGGGTTGTTCTGCTTGTTGTCTCTGTGAGTGTGGGCAGCGGTGTCTCCCAGCAGTTAAGGTGCTGGGCAGATACAGAGGAAAACAGCCTCGGCTCTATAGCCTTCCCCCCAAATGATAACTTCCCAGTTATCATTTATGTGCCACTTTCCAGAGAGTTTAGCTGATGTGCATGCATTTGTATCCACCTTATGCACAGAAAATAGCAAAAAATGTGCATTCGCAGATATTTTTGGAGAGCGTGTCTTCGCTTGTTGCTGTGCCTGCCCAGGGTGGGGTTATGCATCCCTGTACGTACACACAAGCCCAGTTGTGTGTTAAGGGGAGCAGACCGCAGTTAGGAAGGAGAGTGTTTGTCGAGATAATGAGGATGGAGAAGGGTGGTTCTTTCAGAAGCTCTGAAATGGAGGAAAGAAGTGAGGCAATTGCCATGTGATCACTGAAATGAAATTCTTGCATAAGAGCCCTGGCATTGTAGTGTGCCTGGCTTTATAATCTCCCCTTTGCCCAGCCATATGTTGCCTGCCGGCCACCAGGCTTGCGTAATCAAATGCAAACGTTGTTAAGGCAAAGTCAGATGCATGGAGCTTTCCTAGTCCGAGTTCTCTGTTCACACATTTAAATCACATTTACTGTACAGAGTGTGTTGCTGGGCTCCAGTTAATGTTTATCCCATACTTGCATTACACTTAAATGCTGCCCACAAAAAAAAAAAAAAAAAAAAAGTGTTTATTTGGGACATTTGAAGAGGTGGCAGAGGACAGCACTTTAAAGGTTATTATGTAGCTCTAAGCTTGAGGAAGTGACCTTTTGAAATGCGGATGGTGTAAGGGAAGGAGACACCCCTTTCCAGCAAACAGCTACCTACCCGCTGCAGATTACATGGCGTCAGGCCAATGAAATAGTTACTTAAAGTGCTTCTGTTGAAAAACCCATCAGAAGAAATCACGTTGATGAGACATGATATTTTCCCTAATAGCTTTGTGACTAGGTCTTATTTTTAACTAGTGTTTTTCTTTGAATAGCTCTTCCCAAACAAAGACTTTGGATAAGAGAGTTGCTGTTGAGGTAAACAGTTTCAAAATACTATGTGTAGAGCTGTGTTTTCAGGCATGGCAACATAACTTACTACCACGTGGTTATTTATTGTGTGATGTAAAAATGGTGGAGGCCTGTTTTGCCACTCGTATTTGTCTTTTTAAGACAAAATAGTGTTTATTAAGTAGTGTCTGTAAAACATTAAAAAATTCTATCTTTCTACTTCTATCCTTATTGTTCTATAAAGCTAATTGAATTATTCTGAGAAATCAAGATAGTTTTCCTCCAAGTGAAATAGCCTGAAACTGAAGAGAGTACTAATTTTTCAGTTATTTAGGAGGTGAAAATGATCAAACTAACACTGTTTGCTGAGGAGGTGCTGGAAGTTAAATGGTCTGCCTTCCCACCATTTTCTCTTACTTTTCCCGCTTGCTAAGACAGCTCATACAAAATTCATTACGGACTCTCAAAATTCCATCTGTCTCTCCTCTGTGTAAATGGTTGCTCGATCACACTGCTCTGGTCCACAGCTGCCATGTCCGCAGGATAAACCTGTATTCTCAGCAAGTTGCTTGTGATCCTCTTCAACTTTCAAAGATTGTTTCCTGTATCATTTATTATTTCTACACGAAGTTCAATTAATAAGAAGGATTAATAATAAACCTGTTAACGAGTTCTGGGTCTAGTGGTAGGAGCATAATATTAGAAATTGACGTAATGTTCTTTTGCAAAACATTATAAATCATGATGTGATATAACTGATACTGTCTGGTGTACTCATTGCTTAAGTGCTAAGGGTGACTTCACCTGCTCAGAAGGAAAATGTCAGCTATTCCAGAGATACCTTTCTAAGTTGTTGTAGTGTACAGGCTGTTGTTTTGCATCCCTTTCTGAAGTTAGTGCACTGCCTTTTATTAATGTCTATCTGTGACTTCTTACTTAAGAGTGTATGTATATATTACCTTCTTCTATGTATGCGTATACTTTATGTGTAATTTGATTTTCTTATGTTTAATTTTGAAAAAAAAGAAGTTAAACTTTTTGTTCAGTCCCAGATTTACCTCATATGATGCAACATGCTTTCTCTGTTTGTTTTTTTTCTGTGGTTTAGTATCTCTTTTAAAGGAAGATTAGTGTTTGGTGAAAATATTTCCAATTTGTAGACATCTCTCTGGTCTTGCTGTGATATATTTTTGTTTTCTCCCCTCTCCCATCTTTCTTGTCTCTACAAACATGATATCTGTTTGTAAAACTTAATGTGACTGTTCCAGGGTACCTCCAAGAGCATAAAGAGGTTAACTGTGTGTATTTGTTTGTTTGTTTAAGTCCCTTCAGCTAAATATAAAGTTATGTGTAGTTAAAAATAATCATACAGCAGATTGAGACAAGGGTGAGGAAGTCTAGGAGTAAGTTGGGGGGCAGTCCTCGTCCCTGTGCTTGTGTTCTGGGGTTGGCAGTGCTTGCAGCAGCATCACCAGCCTGTGTGGGAAGAGTCTGCAAGATGCAAATAGCTCAAGGTCTGGCAGCCCCTGCTCTAGAAACTGAAATGTGGCACTTTTGTGTATACTCTTAGATAGCTCAGCTTTAACCTGACTCTGTCCTTTCAAGCTAAATTTTTCAGTGTGCACATACATATATATATATATGTATTTATTGCAGATTGGAAATAAAATGTTCTAACTTGGCTTATCACAGTCCTGTCATAATTACATGAGCTGGGTGCCTTCACTTCCTGTATTCTCCCCTAATGTTTGATAGACAAGAATCATATCTTTTAATTGTGTCTTATACTTTAAAAAGTAATGGAAGATCAGAGAAGGGGAAATGTCAAAACTGGTCCTGCTTGATTCACTGTGTCTAATCTTATGTATTCCACCCTTGTGACTCTAAAGCCACCTTTTCGTTCAGCCCCCTGCTCTTTGCAATTAAAGAAATTTATCAGATAGAGAGAGAGGCATCTTTGTCATTCTTAAGGAATGGTAACTGCACCTGCTGGATTCTGTCAAGAAAACCAACAAATTAGATATGTATAATGAGAAATATCAGTTTGTATCTGGATGCACAGAAAGGAAATGCTTTTCATAGAAATAAAAATTTGTTCTCAAATCACTCCACGTTCTGTTTGAGAAGATTAATAACACTGGAAATACCAACTTACAGAGTCAGTACGCTTGTTAAGAACAAGTTTTTTTGGTGGTTTCAAAGTAACACAGACTCTTCAAAAAGCATAGGCATGTTGAGTGAAACCCAACTTCATCTCTCTGTATTTTCTATGTTTAAATTTTGAGTAACCACACAATTAAACTTGCTACTTTAGAGCTGCTTGTCCTCTTTCTGAGGAAGAGAGAAAAGAAAGTAACAAAATACCAGCCAAAAACACAGGAATCCCTAAATGTCATTTTGTGTCATCAGAGCACCTGATTAGACGTCATTTCAGGGCACCAATCCAAGTGAACAAATGATTTACAGTACATCCAGCAACATCTCCTGCTGTTAATATGTAGTAGGCTCCTGTTTTTTGTGTATAACATACTTATCTTGGCATGATATGTCGCCTTTGCAAAATGTTCAAAAATCAGAAAGCTTTGCTATATGTAGGATGTAGGGGTTTGCAGATTTACCCTCAAGCTCTATCCCGAGCATATTAATGCATTCTTTAATGTATTAGTAATTTCAGAATAGTTAACATAGTCTTTGTGTTCATTATTCCTTTTCTCGGTGGTTTAGGTGGCTTTCTTGATATTTAGTTGGATTAGGTCAGATTAATTTATATGCAAAGCCCCCTTTGTAGTTGAAAGGAAATAATTAAAATCTTGTAAAATCTTAGTGAAATGAAGCATTCTGGAAGCGTATTTAGCACCAATATATGTATATTGGTCAAGTGAATCCTCCTCTTGCTAACTTCTATTTTCAATATTTTTCCATACATAAATATATGAAGAAAAAATATATGAAAAAGCAGCAGCATCATCTCCTTGTTTTGATTTTGTAGTAAAGCCTTAATTATCAGTTACGTTGCATCACTCAATATCAATACGTATGGCATCACTCTCTTGCCATTCTCTTTGAGAAGCCAGAAGGAAAAGCAACTATGATTTGAGGAGATAATCCCTTTTAATTGAAGTTCCTTTTTTTTTTTTTTTTTTTTTCCCCAGTGATGATATTGATGCTGGAATTGCTGATATGTGCTTAGACCGGCATACGATAAACTAGAGTTGGCTACTGTCTTATAACCACAAAAATGGGCTAAAGAATCAGCTGAAAAGCTTTAGCAATGTATTTGTAGCTGCATTCACAGATAATGTGACTCTTTCAAAAGACTTTTTTTTTTAGAAACCTTCTGAACAGTGTCACTGTGCCTTTTTCACCAGATAAGGAAATGAGGCATATTAAAACCATATGGCAGCTTGAGTAAGTCTCATTAAAAGACTTGGGAAAGCACAGTCAAACACACTGTGTCCTGGACCTGTGCCTCCAGAGTTGGCCAGTCATTCCTTTCAGCAACTCACAGTGCTCTTCCCTTTAGCTTCTGATGTTTATGGCACCAAATCCTGCAATTTGGCTCCTGCTGCTACCGTTCTTTTCAAGTGTCTGTCAGATTCTCTCTAGCATCAGGTTTTTAGGGCTTGCATTTGGGTACAACAGTGAAGATTCTGCTCTTTCAAACTGAAGTACTAAGTTAGAGTGTTGCTGACTTCTGGGCTTTTCTCCTCCCTTTTTCCCTTGTCCTGTTCTCAGCCAGTGAGGGGGTCACTGTTCCATGTGGACCTCTTGCCCCCTGCCTTCCAGCTTGTAGTTTTTTTGCCAAATTGGATAGCTTTTTGTTAGCAGGGCACACATACATTTTTCAAACTAGCTGTTTTTTGAGAAGAGCCTTTATGCTGCTTTCTAATACTCCAATGCTTTCTTAACCCAAAATGTGCATGTGGACATCCTTTTCTCCCTGCTTTTCCTTAAGGGTACCTATGACTATAGCAAGCAATTAGGTTGTTGTTGCTGGTTTTGAGGATGTATGTATTATGAGATAATTCATTTATAACCTTGCTATAAAATTCTATTTATGCTTTTTCTAGCATTGTTTCTGCTTTTTAACAGAGCAAGTTGAATCTTTCTGGACAATGAGTATAAATATTTCTGACCTGAAAGAGACAAAGTCGAATTAAAAAATCAGGAGCAGTTAAATACTTAGCTTTATTTGTGAAATGCCTATGGCAGACAAAAATTTTAAGGAAAGATTTTCCTATGTTCTTGATGCTCAGGAATTATAATGTCTACCTAACAAGTTAAGTTGTCAGGAATGTCTTTAACTCTTTATACTATATTTATCATCTCATATGGTGCTAAAGTAGGAAGCAACAATTGCTTTGCTATACTTGCTATACTGAAAGTTTGAATCAACTATGCAAATGTAAATACATTTTAGAAAGCTAACTAAATATAATGAGCACCATTCTTGAGTTTTTACATAGTTATTTTTTCAGTGCAAAACATTGTCATTGACATATTTTGATTTTGTTTATCTTTTGCTATCTCTTTTTTTTTTTTTGGAAAAAAATACTAACAACTTGATGCATGACGTGAATCCATCTATCTGCAAAAGCAGTGCTACACAAACTGAGAAACCCAAAGTAGACCATGTTATGAGGAGAACTGAAAAAGGACGTTTTAGACTAAAGGCACTTCAATAACGGGCTCTCCATAGTGTAAGTGTTTTGTCAATGACTGACAAATCAAATCCTATTTAGCAAAAACCTGTTCGGCAGCAGGTTGAGTTGAAAGTAAGCAAGGAAGCAAAAGTGAGAGCATTACTTAAACTGACCTTTCCCAATCCACAGAAGGAAACCAGGTAGGCTTCAGCTTTAAGACAAATGAATGGCTGTTGACCTTGATGGGGTTTTTCATTCTGTGTCAGAGTCTAATTACAAATGTTTGAATAACATATTGAAAAGAAGACACTGTTTTCTTTCCCTTCCTTATTGCATCTTTGCTTCTCTATCTCTGGCCTCTCAATTTTCAGGAGGCAACAAGTAGCAACTTTAAAAGTCTGCAAACTGACAGCAGCTTGTTGCAAAGGCTGTCTCATTTGTGCCACTCCGCCAAGCCATTCACATGGCTCTTCCAGTCTCCTACAATAAAGTTCAGACCCTCGTTTCCACTGCAAGTTTGAGTGCTTACTAACTTGCCTTTCTTCTCCAAGTCCTATTGCCTCTGAAAATTACAGAACGTGCAGGTTTGTTTCTGTGAAATGAATTGGCTAGAGTAGAGACCAGTTCAGAGCAAACACAAGGCTAACAGTGAAGGAAATGAGGATTTGAAAACAGATGTGACCTTTGCATTTTGTGAACTAGCTGTGGCACGGAGACAGTGTAAAAGACATGAAAGATGCAGAAATGGGGGGGAAAAGAAAGAAAGAAAAGACCTTCTTTGTGTTCTGGCACCTACTGGCATATATTGGCTGTGATTTGAGCCTTAGCTTTCCATGCTAATGGTAATGGCTAGTGAAATGGAAAGTTATTGCACCTCTAAAGGCACCAAACAATTTATGTGGAGTAGTTGTGAGGAGAGAAATGACAAGGGACATTAGTTTGTTTCCAAAAGAAATAAAAGCTAAACAAATACGATAGAAATCAGAATACTGGTTATTCTTAAGATGTTTACAGACATTTTAAGATGCTTGTGGCATGCTTATTAAACACTAGTCAGCTGTTTCCCTGGTTAGAAATGCATTAGAATTTGTGGATTTGTTTGGTTGACTTTAAATAAGATTGTGTGTTTTAGAGGGGGAGTATTAGAGATGGTCTATAAAGACTGCCAAGTTTGAGCAGTCAGGATGCTGACCTTTGAATCTAAAGCAAGGTGTCTTCATTTCTGGAAGAGGGAGACACTACCCAGTAGATGAGGTCCTGTCCATAATGATGCTTGAAGGCAGTAACTTTTAGATGGTTAAGGTGGTTCAGCAGGTAGCTTTATTTACTGAGATCATTGTAAATGGAAAATGTATGCAACTGAATAGGGGAGAATTTGTTGTGGACTTGCTAGATGGCCTCAATGGACAGGATATCAAATGGACTAAGAGGGGATGGGAAGATATTTCAGTTTTGTCTGCAATACTGTTCAAGAATGTTCTTAATATGTTCAAGAATATTGAGAATATACGTTGGTATTTGTCACAAAAGAAAAAAAGCAATCAAAATAGTTGTGGAAGGCAAATGTTGGTGATAGTTTTGCTAAGAGACTTTGTGGAGTATAAGCCAAGACTGTAAAGAGAAGTCCTTGTTGTGATTTTGGGGGGATAAAAAATCTGTTATCTGAGGTCTTCTCTCAGCTCTTTTTCTTTATTAAAGGCTCTCTTTCTGATCAAGCTCCATTTTATTTTTAGGAGTATAGCATTGTCTTTAAAATGGAAGTGGACATAAATGGAGAGTCCAGAAGTACCATATCCACCCTCCCTGTGCCTCTTGCAGAGGTGAGCACTGCAAGCAAAAGTGATGCCGAGAAGCCCCGATGCTCCAGCACACCATGCTCACCAATGCGGCGGACAGTTTCGGGCTATCAGATCCTACATATGGATTCTAACTATTTGGTTGGCTTCACAACTGGAGAGGAGCTGCTGAAATTAGCGCAAAAGTGTACAGGAAATGAAGAGAGCAAAGGGGAATCTGGGCCTAACTTGCGCTCCAAACAGCTTGATTCGGGACTTGCGCGTTCCTCCCGTTTGTACAAAACCAGAAGCAGGTACTATCAGCCATATGAGATCCCAGCAGTGAATGGGAGGAGGAGGAGGCGGATGCCTAGCTCAGGGGATAAATGCACTAAGGCTTTACCATATGAACCTTACAAAGCACTTCATGGCCCCCTGCCTCTTTGCCTTTTAAAAGGTAAAAAGGCTCACTCTAAATCACTGGACTACCTCAATTTAGACAAAATGAGCATCAAGGAACCTGCTGACACAGAAGTGCTACAATACCAGCTCCAACACCTCACCCTTAGAGGGGACCGTATGTTTGCAAGAAATAACACATGAACTCTGCTCCGGAATTTAGAATCCATTTCTGGTTCTTTCTCTGTTGCTGCAAAAATCCACTGTTGTACCGTATACATGACTGTCCACATCGTAGGTGGTTGTATCAGCTCAATGTTACCAGGAAGTAATTTATTCGGCTAGAATTCTGGCAATGTGTTATGTTCCAGGCTCTTGGAGGGCAATACATCTTTCCAGAGCAAGCAGCTTCTAATTCAAACATGACTGCAACTGGGGGATATTCCTTTGGACATCTTTTAACAAAGAAAAGGCTTGGGGTTTTTTGTTTGTTTTCCTGGGTTTGGGTTTTTTTGTACAGTTAGATCTAGTATTTACAGTAATTTAACACTGAAAAATGGTGATGTCTGCTTGGTTGTTGCTAACTTTGGCTTGATGTTAGAAACTGCTCTTGAATAAGTGCTCAAGCTACTTTTTTGTTTCTTCCTGTGTTCTACAGTACACTGTATGTATGCTTTCTTTCCTCTTTATTTTTATTTATTTTATTTTATTTTACATAACAGGAATTTGGTTAAATTAGGTCACTTACTATTTAAACAATCCAGTTCAAACACTTTATAACTGGGCTTGCACTGGTGAGGGGGAAATTTGCTCATAAAATATACCTTTGTTCATTTGCTACTTTAGGTCTATTAAGTTATTTCCTAGTATCTGCATGGAAGTAATTGCTTTGCCTCCTCTGTTGGAAATAAGTATTTGGGATATTTAAAAAAAAAAAAAAACCCTTGGATGAGTGAGGGTGTTTTTTTTGTCATTAATGTGATTTTATTTTGACATGTAAGCAAGGTTCACTTCAAATGCCAGTAAATACACTAGAATGTCTGCATCAGTATGTGAATAATGTTTCTTAATTTTAATTTATAATTTCTCTAACATATATAGTAATGCACAGTGTCAAATAACTTTAACATTCCTTCGGAAATTTAGTTTTATTTGAAACACTGCACACTTCTGTGGTGATTCAGAAGGCAGACTTTTAGATGGAATGCAAGTAAAGTGTTTCTGTGACATCCTTAAAGAGCTGATGCTGCCTTTTTTCAGGAGAGTAGATTGAATACACTTCTCACGTAAGACATTTTCTTCCAAACAGGACGTCAAATGCAATTTTGATGGTTGCGTTCTTAGGTATATTTAAAACATTTTAATAACTTATGTTTAAAAAATGAAAAAAATAGTTTTTAGACTTTTTTTAGTTGCAATTTATTACTGAAGCAGTGTGCAGCGTAGTTTTGGTTGGTGACCTCTCTAGAAATTTAAGAATAATGAAGATCACGTTGCTTTGAAATGTAACATATTTGATGGGTTGTTTGTGGCCCAACTGGGGTCGTTTTTTTTTTTCTTCCTTAAGAATAGGAAGCCCTGGTCAGTGCATGTATTGTGGGAAACCAAGAGATCTCTTCATTCTGTCACTTACTCGACAGTTGTAACCGAAGGCAGTAAATAAGAGCCCACTAGTCTGAATTTTACTGGTTTGGTTAATGTTTTAGATTTATTAGAGTCTTTTCAACAACTGATGTGTATTTTTAAAAGTTAACTTCACCTCTGTAAATTTAATGTATTGAACAGCAAGCTCTAATGTCAACTTTTTTTCCTATATAGGCTTTAAATTTGAAAAACAGAATATGGTCAAATGCCAAAGAGAAGGGGGCTTTGTTTAAAGATAAACACCACTATTTATTGAAATATGAAATTGTATTTCTGACTGAAAAAATAAAAAGGGTGATATAAGTACATATTGTTGTGGAGTCTTTTGCTGTGTAGGAGAATGAGAATGCTAATGAGCTGGTTTTGTGAGCTCTAGGTCTCTTCCTGAGCATTGGAAGAGTGAAGGTAACAGTAATAAAAGGGAGTGATGCAAATCTGCTCTTAACCCCAGAGCAAGTTTGTAATTAAGGACTAAAAGCTGGGCTGCTGAGCTGGGTCTTAGGTGGATGGCGTGTTCATTTTTTAATATACTTTATTTCAGTGTCTTCTCTCTTTTTGCTTTGTTTCAGGTATACGTTTGTAGCTACCCCTGGTCTGTGAGCTCTTGCTGAGCACGTTTACTGTGCTGGGGCTGTTAAATTGCTGGTTGGGGCTACTAGAGTGTAAAGCAGAACACATAACAGCCAAACTTTTAAAATTTTTTTAAAGCTGTTCTTTTAAGTGTTTGGTTTTTTATTCTTCTGGGAAGAGCAGATGAGCAAGTGGAGAAAGGTCATTGCTTAATGTCTCAAAATGTAGGTGCTGTCTGTTGGTTACTGTCTGGAGGTGGAAGAAGGTTTTGAGTGGTTCAGTGCTTGCAGCATAAATAACCTTGTTTTCTGGACAAACAGAGAAGAGATAAGGGCAAGTTTAGTCTTTAGGAAGACTTACATGGAGAAAACAGAAAGGCCATAGGCTACATAAAAAAGACTTCCAAAATCCCCAGTATCTGGAGAACCGTGAGCTGATTAAAAAGAGATCAATTTAAGGAATGCTCGGCCATGTCAGGTTGGGTTACATGCTTTTGAAGAGTTGAAGGGGCCACCCAGGACTCAGAAGCACGGTCTGGGAAAATCAAAGCTGGTTTTTAAGCAGGTTTTCTTTTGGTAAGAAACAGGATGCAGTTTGGAGATGGAAAAAAAAAGTCTAAGGTCAATGATAAACCCGTCTTAAAGTTTACGAATCAAGTGGTGCCTTTGTAGCGATGTGAAGGTCAATATTGTAGCTGATACTTCCCAAGCAAAGAGTTGTTCAGGAATAGCATCGCTGTTGTTTCCAGGTCTTTTAATAGTACCAGAGAATCTGCAACAGAAAATGAACAGGATCAAATTTTGAACTTTGCCTGCTTGAACAGGTGGCCTAAGTAAAGTAAACTTGTCTTGTTAAACTGATTTTGAGAGAAGTGTATATTTTACAAAGAAATTAGCAAGTGTGGGCTTAAGTGAGAATATAAGCACCAAAAAAAACTAGAAAATCTTCTTTGGGAGGAACAGTAATCTTAAAGGGGAGCTATATTATAGGTATGTAATCAAGTAGTACATTTAGCACTTGTAGGAAAAAAATGCAGATCTATGTTTAGAAGTTGAGTAGTGTTTTACAATGCTAATAACTTTAATGAAAGTCTTAAAAAGTGGTTTCCAAAAATAAAACTATGTGCATGTTTCTTGGCTTGTAGTTCAGAAATATGGCTTTACTGACACCCTTTCTGGGGCATCAGCAGTGTTTGCACGAGTAGTTTCCAGGCAATTTGGCCTGTTAATTGGGTCATCCATTTCCGTGGTGGGTGATTACACTGAGCACTGTAATGGAGTGGCGAAGAGCATGTAGGTGATAGATGAAACCTAGAAGGACACACTGGATAACGTGTTTGCATCATTGATTTTTGTTTGTATCGCATCACCATTTTTAGCATGGGATTAGGTCCAACTTTACAAATCCTTGAAGACTTTCAGGCAGGTTATGTGATTCTGCCAGTGCGGCTCTTCGGAAGAATCACACTGTGTATTCAGGACTAGAGTATGGAAAACATCCGCATTTGGAAGGAGGAAGGGGAATGGCTAGTTGTCTGAAGTACTTGTTTTTTTTCATGTAAAATCTAGGTATTGTTGTAAAATATATATGCTGTGTAAGAATAGAAATGTTTTTGTGACTTCTGTGAGCTACTTCGCTAGGTGTTTTTCTCTGACCCTAGCCAAGGGAGTAGGTGAGGTGATGTTGATTGACTTGTGAGAAGTCTGTATCTGACCTATGAAGCATTCATAAAAATCTGTCTTGTGTCCCCAGATTAACAGTCAAGTAATTCTTTGGCTACGTTTCATTGCCTCAAGGAAATGACTCAAATCAATCTACAATCACCTTGTTTTTTCCACGTAGCACAAAGATGCTTACTGCCCATGCTACTAATGACTTGGAAAAAAAAAATGCAGAGTTAACTCTGTAAACACCTAAAATATATTTAACGACTGCCTCTGCTGTATCAGGAGCTGCCTCTGGTTGTTTCATTTGACTGCGAAGCTGTCTGGTTGCGTGGCAGTAGTTTAATATTCATTTCTTCTGAGGCATCAGGGGATGTTCTGAACCTTCTTCGGCGTTTTTTATCGGATGACTTGTGGGAGAGACTGTTCACCTGATGTCTCAACATCCAGTCTGTTTTATGTCTATCTTAATTTACTCTTAACTTTAGTAGCTTGGCAGTAGAGAATGCCATCAAGGCAGCCCTGCAGAAGAATTATCTAGACCACATGAGAAGACCTAAGGAGAGAAGACTGTCAGTGGAGAAAAAGATCAAGGATCAGCTGAATTTTTTGAAGACTACGGGAAAGGTAAGGGAATTTGATTGCATTTGGTCCATTTTTAGGAGGTGACTTTATGATTTACGTCTGCTTGATGGTACTTATTGCAGAATTAGTCTGGGGTGAACGACGGGGAGGACAAAGATGGTGAGCTCTTCACAGTGCTTTCTTTTCCTGTGGGAAAGGAGGAGTCGGTGGGCTGACAGGAGAATCCATGAGGATCTATCAGGAGAAGGCTGAAGTAATAAATAGAAAACCTCATTGGGACAGTATTGCAGGAGTAGGAGGAAGGAAATAATGTAGGGCTTTAGTGTGAGGAGAAGCAAAGATGTGCAGGAGAGGGCTGGGAGTCCGCTGATCTCAAACGTGCCTAGAAAACGTGGGTCTAGGTGTCTCTGGGGGATAAAGGAGGGTGGTGGGATGCGTTAGCAAAACGTTCTGATTGGAGCTAGCTAGGGAGAAGGGAGAAAAGAGGAGCTTGAGGCTATGTGTGTAAGTTTGCATACTTATAAGCTTAGTGGAGAAAAGAAAGTTCCGGGGGAATAAAATAATAAGCTGAATGCTTTATGAGATTCAAATAAGTACTGAGTGTGAATCGTCCAGTGCTCTTGTGCTATCCTGCAGCTCTACCCAGTGCCAATAGGCATTTGGTGCAATTTCATAGGGTTATCTGACAAAACCCCATGCAGGAAGCAACCTGAGCAATAAGAAATGTTTATTGCAATAATAATAATAAGCTCAAACTTCTTTTGTTATTCCATCTTAAATATCAAATAGATTATGTGGTAAAATTCTTGCCCAATTTCATTCTTGCTAGACTGTTGCCTTGTTCAGCACCCAATGACCTGTTATTTCTGTGAAGGTCATGGAGACATGAATGTTAAAATATGGAAGAACTTTGCAAATAGCATTAACAGCTTGAACTCCTTATGAAAAACTGAGCAGGGCATGATTTGCTGTAGAGCTTTGCATTAACCTCTTCAAGATTCTCAAAAATTGTTGGACATCTGGAGCACTGTGTCCAGTTCTGGGCCCCCCAGGACAAGAGGGGTGTGGAGCTGCTGGAGAGAGTCCAGCGCAGGGCCACGAGGATGATCAGGGGCCTGGAACATCTGCCCTGTGAGGAGA
>JAUBNY010000645.1:2031475-2043760 GCA_032275445.1 Crypturellus soui | reverse complement strand
TGGCTATATAAGGCATTGCCACGTGTTAATAAACGCCATTTGCCGTCCACCACGTTGGTGTTTGCGAGCAGATGACCAGGCGGCCTGTGGTTGGCCGCCGTGCTGTTCCTGAACCAGGTCGCCATGCCGTGAGATGGCAACACATTTGAAATGTAATTTTTATTTTTTTTTCCTGGGAATTGAGGGTTCATGACAGAGTATTTGGTAAAGGCTGGAGATTTCTAGATATAAATGTTTTTCCATTCTTAGAAGAATAAAGAGATAAAAACTCTTGGGAAGCTGTGGCCTGGCTGGGCAAGAGGAAGTTGACTGTCTAGTTCAAAGATTAGGGATGGATACTTGTCTTCTCTTTTACAAGAGAATAAATATGTGTTGTAAGATCAAATATTTTTAATTTCAATTGCTTATATGTGAATAAAAGTTGTTTCCCTACAAAGGCCTAAAATATTTTCATCTGCAAGGCAGTAATGAGAATTTCTGTTTCCAGCTCCTTCCTAATAATGATTTCTCATCTCAGTTGTTAATTAGTTAGCTAATTAGTGTCGGCTAATTAGTTTCAGAAATTTAATCTTAAAGGCATGTTGTCAGATTGTAATAAACAGAAGACTGAATGTGAGAGCCACAGAATGCTAAATATTCTGCCTAAAAATTACTTCCCGTAGCATCCAAGTAGAGGGTTGGACTCTATTTTTCCCTTACAATTTACAGGCTGGACCAAAAAGAAAATCTCAATTGAATTAAATGCTCCCCTCAGATTAGTTTAGTTTAAAATATTTCATAACATTTAAAGGTTTTAAAAATTAAATACTTCTCAAAAGGAACAATAATTCAAACTGAAAAATGAAAATATCAAGACATTTTGTTTTCCTTTTTTTTTTAATAATAATTTTTGGATCAAAAGAATCAGCTGAAATCCAAATGAATTCTCAAAATATTTCTGTCAGGCAAATTTGCATATTTGGAAAATAAAGGTTTGACCGAAAAGTCTTTTCAAATGTACCCTAAAATAGCCTAGGCAGTAGCACTCCTGTCACAGACCAAGTAATAAACAGCTCTGTGATCCTGCCATAGACCTACCTGTGCTCAGATTATCCCCATTTCATGTGTTTCTCTATAGCAAAGGTTAAAAAAAGATGGAAAGCCAAAATATTCAACTAAATATATCTGCTTTGGACTTAAATATGTTTGTTTGTTCTCTTGAGACAGGTTCACACTGTGAACCCTTCCGCCAGCGCGAGGTGCTTGGGAGATGTCTGCCTGGAGACCCAGGAGAGCGTGGAGGCTCCAGCAAGTTGTAACCCTACGTTTATCACTCCTGAGTGTTACAAGGGAGATGGGGGGTCTAGGGTTTGAAGCGAGGTTTGGAGCACACCAACACTTGCTGGTGGATGTAGGTTTGATACGCAACCAGACCTCTCCTCCCTGCTTTTGAGCTGCATTTTGATGTCAATGGATGGGTGGTCTTGTCAGGAAAACATAGGAAGGGTTAATATAAAACATGATAAAATTTGTCCTGGAGAAACCCAAGATGGTTTGGGAGGTTCAAGTAGGGCTGGCAGAATGAAGCTCTCTAGCACATTGTGGAGTCACCTCTTAAAGGTATTTGATGAGTAACATGGGAGAACTGCACTAATGGGAGCTGCATGTATTTTGAGAGGATAGGGAGAAGTGTGGCTTGTGTCTGCAATTAGCATAAACATAGTTGCCACAAAAACAACAATTTCAAGCTAAGAGACAGCAAATGTAAAGGAATAAAACTCTTGGGAAAAAAAATGAATAGAGCAAAATGCTTTGGAGCATTCTACCTGGCAAAGACTGACAAAGGCTGATATAAATTGGGGCGCAATTACCGTAATGATTTTTTTTTTTTTAACAAATTGCATCCATGTGGGAGTATCTTTTAAAACTGAACAAATAATATGTTAACAAATAAAGATAATGATAATACTATATAAGAACAAAGACTTCTGCAATTAGATATGAAACAGAAAAATACTTGTAAAGCATACTAGAAAATTGGTTATAGACCCACATGGAAGCATATTTTACTCTACCGATATACACTTTTTGTATATCAACGCAGTTTAGATTAGTGTTTTAATTAGTATCAAGATAACAGTATACATAAGAAATAGGTCACACTGCTCAGACTGATAATAAAGCACTTACATATTGCATAGAGTAATATGAATGTTTGTGGGAACCTGTCTAAGGGACAGAGGCTTTCCAATGGGAAGCAACTACAAAGAGCTGAACTAAGAAGATAGTGGAAACTGCCTGATCTGAAGAAATGTGATCCTGGAAGGTCCCTGAACTGCAAGCATGAGAAAGTTGGGCGAGACAGAGCTGTAATTAGCTTGTCAGTGACAAAGAAGGACTTGTGCACAGACCAGTGGTGTGAATGCATGCCCGTTATCCACAACCAACCAAGTGCAGTAGAAGACATGTGGACAGTAGCATGTAGCCAATTGTAGTGTACGCGTATGTGTGGCTAAAGAGCTTGCGGAAATGTATTAGGTATATAAAGCGCTGTAACGCGGAATAAAGTGGCACTGCGTGATCACTGCGTGGTGCGTGTACCTCCCGTGACAAATGTTCATGAAAAATACCTCCTTAATGTGGAAGATTAATAGTTTTGACATTGACAAAAGACATGTGATACACACAGTATGAAAATGGCATCTCTGTGTTTGTAAGATATGTTTTTAAAGGTGATATTTTTCAGGTGATATTTTCCTGTATGTGACTTTCCATGAGGCATAATTTAGTCATTCCTGTCAGTGGATTTCTGCCTTTCATCTGAGACAAGTTACCTGACTATCAGCAGCCTGTGATTGGCTTGGTTAATTAAATAGGTGATATTAGGTGAGAGAGACTAATAGGTAAGGGAGGTGGATAGATGAGCCCTAATCTTGCTGTACTATATTTGCATATGTGGAGAAATAAAACACAGTTGTACAATTTTATCAGTGAGTCTTGAGAGATTATCTTCCAGTGTTTTAATGACCTATTATATGGTAACAGTCAGCATGTCATTTGTGAAATTAAGAAAGCCATTATTGATATATCAGCTTGCTGATCAGTACCTCTGAAAATGATAATTAGTATATTTTTACATCAAGTTTGAAACATGTTAACTTTTGTTAAAGAAGATGACATTGAGCCTCTCTGGGAGGGCGAGAGTCTCTTGATCTCTTTTTCCAGTGCTGCTGTGTAAGGTACAGGTCCCCTTGGTGCAAAGCTGCAGAACACCAGGTTTTAAAGCTATATTGCTTTTATTTTTTATATTTTTTTTTCTTAATGCAGATCATGCAGTAGAGTGATTTTTTTTTTCAATTTCATTCTTGTTTTTAGAGAGCAAAAACTCTGAATTTTTTATTACCAGGTGATTTTGTGAAGCTGTTGAGGGTATAAAAAGTGGAAATAAACTGTACAGAGCTAACCTTGTGGGCCAGATGAGAAAGGATGCTGGGGCAGAGCAGTGATCCCGCTAGCCCAGTCTTCCGCTTGTAGCGACTATAGGAGGTGCATTTTTGGGAGAGAGTGCAGGGCTGCTATACAGCACTTCTGTACTCTCATGTCACCCACAGCCAGCAGATTAGAAATATTAGAAGTTTCCTTCCTGCTTCTCACCCTAAGTGAAGAGATCTTCAATGGGCCTGTGGTCCATAAATTTGCCTGGTCCCTCTTGTAGCTGGCTGCCACTGTTTGCCTTCCTTGCTACAAGCAAGTTTGAGCCCCACCTCCCTCTTGCTGGGAGCACGAGAGCCTGTGTATGGCCAGAAGGGAATTTTTTTTGGATGGGAGTCTATCCAAAAAACTGGAGGAGTCCTTCAGTAATTGAGTTTAGTGATTTAGTGATCCTCATTTGAAAATGAAAGCCAGATGTCTGATATAAATTTGTTGGGGGTTAACTTTTATGAATGTCTTGTCTCCCCTTTCTAACCTGCTAAGCCTTTTCAA
This sequence comes from Crypturellus soui, assembly GCA_032275445.1. Lineage (NCBI taxonomy): Eukaryota > Metazoa > Chordata > Aves > Tinamiformes > Tinamidae > Crypturellus > Crypturellus soui. The sequence continues at coordinate 2,039,797 of JAUBNY010000645.1, read as the reverse complement.
TAATTTGTTTTTTCAATTATTTACAAGCCAATCATTCTTCAATATGCAATATGTTGTGTTTTTTTTTTTTTTTTTAGGTCAATTAGGTTGTTCTCCCCAAGCACTACCTTTTTTTACAGCCTTTTAAATTTGTGGTATTTCTTCTTCAGAAGTGGAGCCAGAATTGCAGGCGCTGTTCCATTGGCAATCTTGCCAGAGCAGCATAAATCGGATAAATAAAAAACAACCTCAACAGAATAAAACAGAAGAGCCTCTGTATTCCTTTCTGTAAACTACCCAACATTATTTTTTCCCTTTTTTGTCACGGTGTTGCACCCGAGAGACCACGTGCAGTTCCCTGTCCACTGTAGTCCTGGTGTCATTGTCATAGTCCTGTGTCTTGGCATAGATGTGGTTATGTTGGAGTTATTTAATTTGTACATATCAGTGTGCATTGACTCTGTTAGTCTTTGTATTATCAGCACACTCTGTAATTTTTTTTATGCTTCCAAATCACTGATGAAATAGCTAAACAGCCTTGTACTGACCACACTAGGAATCCCGATTCCCTACTGGCAACTTCTGGAGGTCTGTCACTCTTGGAGTTCTTAATGAATTTTAAAATGTCTGAGTTGGGGTGTTTTGGGTGGAGAAATGATAGCTTTTGTTTTCCTAAAGAGGCTATAAATGAGAAAACCCCGCAGAAAACCTTATTCCCTCCCTTAACTAGCGCAGTACAGATAAGGTATGTAATTTAAAATTTATATTCGGCAATATTTAAGGCTCCTTCCTGAAGGTCTCTTGTGGCTTTATAGGTTTGGAGAATTGACTTACAGCTAAAATTGTGTTTTATAAAAGAATAAGGAAATGCTCAGGAGATATTTACTTCTCTATTAAAATTACAAACATCGATCTCAAAAGGAAACTGATCTCTAATGCCTTTGAAGCAATGACTCATCCTTTCCATTTTGTTAAGCTCTGTTTATTTTTTTGAAGAGGTGCTCAAGAGCCCCAAGTAGATGATGATTTAAAAAAAAATAGATTTAACCTTCAAAAAGGTGCTACATAAAGTGGTCTTTACCGGGAGTCAACCTCTCCTCCTCACAAGACTTTTCTGTAACAAAAATTCTTCCTTTACAAAAATTGTCTGTGCTCCTTGAAGTCCTTTGAGTTAACTTTAAATGTCAACTTGAGATGCTAGCAAGTTGACTCTGACAAAATGCAAAACACAAATAAGTTTTTGATTTACAAAGCTGAAATGTAGTTATAACTGAAAATAAGGAAAAGGAATCTGCCTTTGCTGAGTGGAGTCAGCTAGCTTGCAGCTCTCAGTTTAGCTCTCATCTCTAGAGCATTAGTACCTATTACTGTTCTGTCCTTTTATTTCCTAACCTGTATGGTTCTATTTCATGATTTTATGTATATTTTAATAGATATATAAATATACCACATGTGTATATATTCTGAATGGTAACTGCAGTAAATCCAGCCTCTTAGGAAACAAGGATATTATGCCAAGACTGGAAATAACACATAATAATAGAAGGTCACCGACAATGTTATAGGTAGAAATTGTGACCTACTTTAGCTTGTTATAATGGCACAGTGAGAACGTCTAGTGAAATTTATAGCTCTGCCTTTTAGAGAGGCCAAGTGCCTGCAGCTCCTGTTGATTCCTGCTGGGGATGGGTACTCAGTGCGCCCGAAAATCTGGCTCGAAGCATCTGTCATAGAAATCTTTAAAATAGCTGTCACTCATTTGGCAAGAGTGCAAAGCAATAGGAGAGGAGCATTGGCTATGGGCTCTGGGTAGATCCCAGAGAAAAACAATCTGTTAGGTATTTACCTCCTGTGAGTCCGCAGGAGCTGCTAATGAGCAAATACTGTTCTCTCCAGACCTCTGCTGCTATCATTGGTGCTTGCACCGACAAATGTGTTTTGGTGTGATGAGGAGCTCTACAAACTGAGGATCTTTTTTAAATCAACAACAAAACAAACTTTTAATTTCTTGATTTCTTGTCCCTTGCTTCAGCTGAAAGGAAATCTTTAGATTCCCTACTAGAAAGAAAAAAAAAAATGGCAAAGCAATTTCTCTAGAGTCTCTTATCTCTGCCATTGGCTATAAATCCAAATCTAAGGTGAGACACTTCAGCTCAGCTAGTTTTAACTCACTGAATGGCAAAATTTGCAGGAAAATCGATGATCTTTGCCAAGGGCATGGAGAAGGGGGTTGATTTCAGCACATCGTGAAAGAGCTCTGTGGCCCTGCAGGTTTGGGCTGTGACTAGAGACTTTTCAGAGTATCTTGCTGTCCTCTCTGCAGCAGCCAGACTGATGAGGGGACTCCACATTCGAGCTGTCTGCTAGATGGTCTCCATGGCTGCAGTGCAACCCTGCAGCACTAGGTCACCTGCGTTGATAGTACAGCTAAAGAAACATCCTCAGCCCCTTGGGGATGCTGTCTGCAGCTTGAATCATACATGAGTGGTAGGTGTTTCTCAGTCTAGTTTTACCTTCCCCTTCTTCCTTCTCTGACATTCCCCCTGCAGAACACCCATCAAAGGCTCTGTGCTTTGATTTTTGAGATTTGGTTGCTGGTATCTTTAGAAGAAGCCAGAGGAAGGAGCGCTCCCTAGTTGTAGTCTAGTTTTTCTAGTTACAAGATGGAAGGTCAAATGCTCGCCAATCACTACAGCACATAGCAGAGTTCTCAATTTCCCTAGATTGTTTCGGGCTTAAGGTAGCTGGCTCTGATGTTTCACCTTCAGGAAAGGAGCTGCCGTGCTGCAAACAAACTCTTTGTTTCGAGGGAGCTCTTGAGGGAATGATGTAACCGGGCATGATCCATCAAATGGAAGATAGCGCAGCTAAGTGCTTCCGATGAATCACTGCCGGCGGAGCAGGCAAACGGAGCGTGTGCGTGGACAAGATTTAATGGTGTGAGTGACTGGGGGTGACTCTGCGCCGCAGAGTGGGGTTGTGGGCTGCGGCCGGGTTCATCACGGCCAATGGTGCTGTCCTGCTGCTGCCCTGAGGCCTTCGCCTCCAAGGATGCCTGGAAGTCGAAATAAGGTTTAACACATCCATTCCGTGAGAGGCTATTTAAGTGAGCTAGCCTGTTTAACTTAAATAGGTTATGTTTTTAATGGTGATCTTCTAAAAGTTGCTATACAGAGGAAGTTTTGAGGAGATTTTCTAGCTTAGCAGTTTCTTCAGGTGCTAGCGGAAATCATCACTGTACAGAGAAGGCAGGATCCCTCAACCCAGGAGGATCTGTCAAAAGAGAGGATTGCCCTCCCCCATCGACACCTCAGACGTCTCCTCTGCACATATAATAATTATAATTATTTGCTCTTCTTGTACTTTGGTCAGCCTTGCTGCCTCTGTCCACGTGTAGCAGCTCTGCTACAGGACTCAAATCCCGTAGCTCTGCGTGCTCCGCCACCTCCTTGGATGCCTTTCCTGACATCTTCCCTGTGTTCCAGCAAGTTTCCATTGACATGGACTTTTCTCACTCCTGCTCCCAATACTCCTTTCATTTTGCTATTCCCTCTCATCTCACTGTATTGGATTGGTACTTGCTGTTTTGCAGTCGCTGAGCCTGGGCCCCATCCCTCTGCCTCCTGCTTGTCCCCATTACCTCCAAATCCCTGAAAATTCGTCTCCTCCAAGGACCCGATGCCCTGCACTTGCCTCACCCCTGGCCTCGCTCCCTGAGTCTCCAATAGCGGCTCTCCTCTCCACTCTGTGTGGCAGGGGAAAACGCTTTAATCTGGGCTTGTAAATCAGACACGCTAGGGAAGGCCGTGGACGTGTCCTGGTGCCTTTCCTGTCCTTGAGGCACTGCGCGTGCAAGGCTGCTGTGGCTCCACTTGGTATTTCATGCTTTTAACTCTGACAGAGCCCTGCTCAGACGGCTGGCAGCACGGCAGCCACCACGGCAGCTGTTTGATTAGAAGAGATCAGGGAGGGATGCGACAATCCAAGCAGGGTCCTAATGAAGCTGTTACATAATGTCCACTAATGAACGTGTTTGTTTTCCCTCCTGCTTGCTTTCTCTTTTTGGGATTCAGCTCTGGGCCCAGCTTGGGGAGAACCTAAACAAAAATGTCACGTTTTTACGCAGCTTCCCTGTTGTCCAGCTGCTGCGTTGCCTCAGGTGTCACCTCTCTCCCTTCCTGAGTGGTGGGCCCAGCCAAGCGGCAGAACCTCCATCCGCTCAGCACCTCATCCCTCAGCACAGAGCACTCAGCAGCTTCTTATTCCAAAACTCAGAAAGCTGGGACAGCTGGGGCTGGGATGGTGGAGGTGGTGCTGGAGCCAGGAGGCTGCAGGAATGCGCAGCCACCTGCTTAGTGCATCTGGAAGATGCTGGCGCTGCTCTGAACGGCCACACCAAGCCCTTTGCGTGCCCTGAAGCCAAGGGAAAGGCTGAGCACTTCGCTTGCGCTCAGAGCCCCGTGGGAGGGCCTAGCCGAGCACCATACGTCTCCAGTCAGTAAATAGTTCCTTGTATATTGGCCCATGAGAGTTGGTTGGTTTGCAGAAGCCCTCATGCACGAATGTGTTCAGGTAACTAATGCAGAAGTATTATCATCTCTTTGCATATCAGGAGAGGGCAAGCAAAGTCAAGCAGAGGGGAAAAGTGCCAGCAAAAGCAGCAGGTCAACTTTTCCCACTTAAAACAGCAACAAAACCCTATAGCTGAGGGCAGAGGCCTGCACAAGTATGATTCTGTGAAGGCTGTGGGGTCAGGTACTGTATGACCACACTCCTGTATGTAGCGTCCCAGGGGAGCTCCCTGCAGGCACAGGCTGCTGGCCAGGTGGCTTCCCAGTTGCTACTGAAAATCGCTTTGTGCACGCCCACTCCAAATATACTTAGTATGAAGGGCTTTTGAGAGCTTTTAAACCTTAAGTAAAATCTTAAATCATTTTAATTCTGTTGATTTGTGAGTAGGAATAACAAATTAGTTGAAAAAAAGGAAAATAAAATAAATTACTCTCCAGTCAGCCTATTAGCACAATTAAAGAGCTGCTTTGGTGTTTGAGAACACCTTTTATGACAGGACAAGGTGAGCGCTAAAAGGTATTAAAAGTTGCAAGGTCCCCAGCTGGCTTGTCCTGCTCTCATAGGCTCCCAGCTTTTCTTTTCCTGTGATCTCTGCTAATTGTGCTGCGGTGCTTGCCCCAGCCCAGTGCTCCTCCGGTAACTAAGCCCCACCGTCCTCCTTTTACAGGGAAATCTCTGCTGCGAGACGGGAGCGCTTCATTTTTTGTGGCGGTGGCATTCATGTCAAGGGCAAGCAGCTGCGTAGGTATTTCTGCAGATGAGCAAATAAACCGAACAAATTCACACCATCTTTCGATAAGGAGAGGGCTGGTTCTCTTATTGTACGGTTTTATCCTTCAGAGATTGAAGGTGGACCCCTGGGGGTTTCCTGGTGAGGAGTTTCCACGCTGGTGGGCGGCTCTTTCTGGGCAGCCGTCTCTGGAGAAAATCACATCAGAGCTACTAGACAGTAAACAACAGCACAGTCCCACGGAGGCTCAGATGACCTGAATAAGGTTTAAGCTAGAGGTAGTGACAGCCACACAGTCCTTCCTGAGCATCTGTGCACATGTGCGTGCATAATTTCAGCTATGAATATTTCAAATGGCCATGGTCAGACCTTGAGCAAAACAACTTCCAATGCTCACACTGTGAAATGAAGGACAGGCGCGATAGCGCTTGGCTTTGATGCACACAAATAAATTGGCACGGTTATGGTATGTCTCTGTCAGTTACTGCAAGCTTTTGCCTCATTTCCACTCCTCATCTGCACTCTCATTCTGTAGTGGTTTTTTGCTCCGGCTCGTCCAGAGTGCTGGTGCTCATGCAAAGCTGTTCTGTGCACCGCAGCCAGAGCAGCAGTGTGGAGGCAACACGGAGCAGGAATCGCCATCTGTTGTGTGCCTGGGAAAGAACTAGCGTATCATGGTTACTATTATGGCACACATAATAGTATATAATTAAAAAAGCCCTCACAGCTGAAGACTCTGACAGATAAAGATGGAAAAAAAATGTGTTACGTCACTGCTATGTGAGCCTGAAGATACTGTAATGCTGTATAAAAGTCCTTTTAAAAAGCTGCGCCTGCTTCCTTCTACCAGGTGCAAAACAAAAAATGGAAAAAAAAAAGGTTAAAAAAAAAGGGAGCATGACTTTTTTGTTCCATTATTTGCCTCTGACCTGAATTCACCAGTCTTGGTAGCCAATAACGAACGTTGGACTAAGTTTCCTACTAGGGTTGTGGAGCATCCAGGAGCAGGTGCAGGAGCTTCCGCTGCTGCTCAACTGCACTGTGCTCTGATCTGAGTGTCAGCAGCGGAGAAGAGAAATTGCTTTTTCCTATAATATGCTTTTAAATGTCTTTAAGAGAAGACCTTTTGTCTTATCACTTCACGCAGTTAATCCTCATCTCAGCAAATCAGTACCTGGAACTTTTTCCTTTTTTTTTTTCCCTCCCCCTTAAAGTGCAAGTCATTTTCATCATGTCAAATGTGTGGGAGGCCTTTCTTTTTCCCAGAGCTGTCTTCAGGAGCAACAAACATTTGCTCATCATAATCTTACAGGTCACTCACAGAATGGCCTTTTTGATCCTTGGAAAACAGCGATAGAGAGGTATTTTAGGTAATGTGTAGGTTATTTCTAGCTTAATCTTTTTTTTTGAGGGGAGAGGGAGAGGATGGAGGGAGAGGTGAGGAAATACTGTACATGGTACAAACAAATAGTACTTCTCAATTTCTCACTTTTTCTTGTTGTCTCCCTATTTGTTTTATGGCACCAATGCCTTTCATGCCAGCTTCTCTGTGTGTGAATAAGTATGTTCTGTGCTGCAAATAGCATAAAATATAAATGGATCAGACAGACAAAAGAGAATAAAGGCAGTATTATCTCTATTTAAAAGTGCAAATACCTTTACTATTGACTGTTCCCTTTTTATTTTGGGTGCGTGTGGGTGAATTTGTCTTGTGCTCAGGTTTCCCTTCAGTGCTGGAGTTTCTGGAGTAACTCCAGTTTGTAGCAATGCAAACAAGCCATTTCAACCGATGTGAAATAACAGCTACTCTCAGCGATATAAAACCAGGAAAATACTTATGTTGTAAATTATAAAAATAGATGTTAGGTAATACATAGCTACTACTGACTGCATATAAAATAATGTAATGTAATACACAAATGAAAGGGAAAAAAAAGTACAGTTTTCAAACCCTTTAACTGTCTTAATATATTAAAAAATCACTTGTTCTTTTTTTTCTGAATGTTTTTATTAATAGGGGATACTTTTCTAAATGATGAAACTTTTAGGTTTAAGCAACTTTTTATTATTATTATTTATTTCCCAGCACGTGGCTTACTCTTCTGAAGTATCTGTCTTGGCTAGCATTACTTGCCCTTGAGAAGCTCGTCTTGAATACAAAATGCCAAATGCAACATGCTGCTGAAATACTTCCTTGCCTCCCCTCAGATAAAATTATTGTGTCAGCTTGTGGACAGGCACGATGCCAGCAGACGGAACGGACAGCAGTGCCTGTATGGCAGCAAAGCCTGTGCATTAGCAGTCGCATTTCTGTCCTAGGGTTTCTTCATTGCAGGTTTTTTTTCTTTTCCTTTCCGCAACTCCCGCTAATGCAGGTCTCATCATTATTGTCGTGTAAAGGTGGATTAACACAGAAAATTCAGAAATATTTTCCGCGAAAATGAGTTTCCATTTGCGGTAAATGATTTTTCATGGCCTGGGAGAAAGAAAGGCAAATCCAAACCTCTCCACACGCATGTCCATCAAAGATTATTATTAGAAATGGCTTTGTGGCTTCACCATGTCTCCTGCTGAATAACTCAGCCCCTAGTGGAAGATGTAGCGTTGACCTTCTGTGGCTTCCCCTCTGCAGAACCTTGCGTGTATTTTCTGCTGAACAGGGCACGTGTATTTTCTGCTGAACAGGGCAGAAAAAGAGCTCCATTTGGAGTGTAGCAACCCGTCTGAATAAATCATGCTTCAAGTACATGACCTGATTTCTTCTTGGCAGAATGTCATACTCTGCTAATCGAGGCATTCTCCTTTCAATATAGTTATCTTTTTTTTTCCCCTCGCCGTGAAAGGAAACCCTTGAACGCGGATGTGTCTAGCAATAAATATCAAGCCTGGAATGCAAACGAGTGACCCACGAGTAGGTGCTGGCAGCGCAGCGACCACACAGCGGTGCTAGTGTCACCGAAAACCGTGAATAAACCTCTTAACACCAATGTAGTATTAAGAAGCAGGCATTCACTTTATTGCAGCGCTGGGTGCATGGGGGA
>JAUBNY010000645.1:1944704-2031375 GCA_032275445.1 Crypturellus soui | reverse complement strand
AAATTCAGCGGGGACTAGGAAGAAGGAAATCTATAGTGAATTTTTGACAGCCTATTAATCACCATTTTAAATGTAATTTTTCTTTTTTTTTTTTTTTTTTTTCCTGGGAATTGAGAGTTGAAGACTGGAGATTTTTAGATATAAATGCTCTTCCCATTCTTAGAAGAATAAAGAGATAAAAACTCTTGGGAAACTGGAAGCTATGACCTGGCTGGGCAAGAGGAAGTTGATTGTCTAATTCAAAGATTAGGAGTGGCTACCCCTAATCCTAAAAATGCGCAACCCCCCATTTTTCATGGTTCATATAGGCATCAATAGTATTAAAGAAACACATATGTGTTGCAAGATCAAATATTTTTAATTTCAATTGTTTATATGTGAATAAAAGTTGTTTCCCTACAGAGGCCTAAAATATTTTGATCTCAAGGCAGTAATGAGAATTTCTGTTTCCAACTACTTCCTAATAATGATTTCTCATATCAGTTGTTACCTTTTTTTTTTTTTTTTTAACTAATAAAGGAAATATGCATGAACAGAAGTCAAATTCTCTCTGTAATAGAAATTGGCACATTAACACAAGAATAGCCAAGAGAAATTATTCTGTTTTATCACAGACATCAGTCTTTTTTTTCCCTCTTTTTCCGCAGCCCTGTCAAATCCTAGAGGATTTTACCGATCAGTTATTGCTGAAGACGCTGTGTGATCAGTTGTTCGGGGTGCTGCAGCGGCTCTCGCTGAACAGGTACGTCGCGTTATGCGGCGCTCGTGGATTTGCGGCCTCTCTTGGAACTCCTCAGCTCCACAGTTAATCTGGCTGCTCCAACTTGGCGTTTCTTGCAGCTAAAATATCACCATTATTTTTAGGCCAATTATGCCTCCAAAGATGCAATTATTAACAAGTTAACAGGAAGCTCAAGTTGTAATTATAGAGAAAAGTCTAGTAATTACATCTTCCCTGGGTAATAAACACCTCAGAATTGAGCCTCAAAGTTGCTTTATTTATTTTATCTCATTTTATTTTTAGCTAGGGAGGTAGTTGTTCCTGATAAACAGGAAACGGTGCACTGGGAAAAAATAGTTTAGCCCGGGCCTCTGTCACAGAGAAGAAGCACCTTGTACAGATCCGATGGGGATCCCTATGGGCGTTTACTACCATAGCGGAGAAGATCGGTGGGTGCATAGAACACCAGCTGCCGGGGTCTGCCTTTCGGCCGAGCAGGCTGCGGACTCGCAGCCTGGTCTGTCGGCGTTTGGGGTTTCCCAGCTGGTTGGTAAGGCTGCCGGGAGGTGGGTAGACCTGCTGTCCCCAGCGAGAGCGGCCCAGTGCCGCTGCACCGGGGATCTGGCCACGCGCGAAGTGGAGGCGGGAAACGTGTTGCAGGGGCAGAAAACACTTTTAGTTGTTATTAGGCTCTCTCTTTTATGCCAGCAATGTTGAGGCAAGATCGCCTGCTTTTCATTAATATCTCCAGAAGCAGGGCTTTCCCATCGTATTTAAATCAAAGTCCACTGGCGAAGCTAATGAGTTTCAGAAATGTAATCTTAAGGGCATGTTGTCAGACTGTAATAAACAGAAGACTGTGTGTGAGAGCCACAGAATGCTAAATAATCTGCCTAAAAATTACTTCCCGTAGCATCCGAGTAGAGGATTGGGCTCTATTTTTCCCTTACAAGTTGTAGGCTGGACCAAAAAGAAAATCTCATTTGAATTAAATGCTCTCCACAGATTACTTTAATTTAAAATATTTCATACCATTTAAAGGTTTTAAAAATTAAATACTTCTCAAAAGGAGTAATAATTCAAATTGAAAAATGAAAATATCAAGGCATTTTGTTTTCCTTTTTTTTTAAAAAAAAAATCATTTGGGGATCAAAACAATTAGCTGAAATCTCAAAATATTTCTGTCAGACAAATCTACATATTTGGAAAATAAAAGTTTGACCGACAAGTCTTTTTCAGATATACCACAAAATAGCCCAGGCAGTAGCACTCCTGTCACTGGCCAAGTAATAAACAGGTCTGTGATCCTGCCACAGACCTGGCTATGCTCAGATTATCCCCATTTGATGTGTTTCTCTGCAGCAGAAAGTAAAAAAATATGGAAAGCCAAAATATGCAACTAAATATGCCTGCTTTGTACTTAAATATGTTTGTTTGTCCTCTTGAGACAGGTTCACACTGCGAACCCTCAGCCAGTGTGAGGTGCCTGGGAGATGTCTGCTTGGAGAGCATGGAGGCCGCAGCAGGTTGTATCCCTACGTTTATCACTCCGGAGTGTTATGAGGGAGCTGGAGGTCTAGGGTTTGGAGCGAACCAACGCTTCCTGGTGGATGCAGGCTTGATAGGCAGCCAGGCTCCTCCTCCCTGCTTTTGAGCTGCATTTTGATGGCAATGAATTAGTGGTCTTGTCAGGAAAACATAGGAATGGTTAATATAAAACACAATAAAATTTGTGTTGGAGAAACCAAGGTTGGTTTGGGAGGTTCATGTGGGGCTGATAAAGATATTTGATGAGTAACATGGGGGAACTGCACTAATGGGAGCTGTATGTGTTTTGAGAGGATAGGGAGAAGTCTGGCTTGTGTATGGTCTTAGCATAAACATATTTGCCTCAAAACAACAGTTTCAAGCTAAGAGACAGCAAATGTAAACAAATAAAATTCTCGGAAAAAAATGAATAGAGCAAAAAGCTTTGCAGCGTTCTATCTAGCAAAGGCTGGCATAAATCGGGGTGCAATTACCATGATGATTCTCTTTTATAAATTGCATCCATGTGGGAGAATCTTTTAAAACTGAACAAATAATATGTTAACAAATAAAGATAATGTTAATACTATGTAAGAACAAAGACTTCTGCAATTACGTATGAAACAGAAAAATACTTGTAAAGCATACTAGAAGACTGGTTATAGAGCCACATAAAAGCAGGTTTTACTCTACCAATATACCTTTTTTTTAATATTATCAAAGCACTTTAGATTAGCTTCTTAATTAGTATCAAGATAACAGTATATATAAGAAATAGGTCACACTGCTCGAACTGATAAAAGCACTTACATATTGCATAGAGTAATATGAATATTCATGAAAAATACTTCCTTAGTGTGAAAGATTGATAGCTTTGACATTGACAAAAGACATATGATACACACAGTGTAAAAATGGCATCTCTGTGTTTGTAGGCTATGTTTTTAAAGGTGGTATTTTTCAGGTGATAGTTGCCTGTATATGTCTTTTCACTGAGGCATAATTTAATCATTCCTGCCAGTGGATTTCTGCCCTTCACCTGAGACAAGTTACCTGACTATCAGCAGCCTGTGATTGGCTTGGCTAATTAAATAGGCGATATTAGGTGGGAGAGACTAATAGGTAAGGGAAGTGGACAGATGGGCCCTAGTCCTGCTGTACTCTGTTTGCATACGTGGAGAAATAAAACACAGTTGTACAATTTTATCAGCGAGTCTTGAGAGACTGGCTTCTGGTGTTTGAGTGACCTATTATACAGTAACAGTCAGCGTCTCATTTGTGATAATAAGAAAGCCATTTTTGATATATCAGCTTGCTGATTGCTACCTCTGAAAATGATAATTAGTATATTTTTACATCAGGTTTGAAACGCGTTAACCTTTGGTAAAGATGACATTGAGCCTCTCTGGGAGGGCAAGAATCTCTTGATATCTTTTTTCCAGTGCTGCTGTGTAAGGTGCAGGTTCCCATTGTTGCAAAGCTGCAGAACACCAGGTTTTAAAACTATATTGCTTTTATTTTTTTTTTTTACTTAATGCAGATCATGCAGTAGACTGACTTTTTTTTTCCAAATTCACTCTTGTTTTTAGAGTAAAAACTCTGAATTTTTTTACTACTGGTGATTTTGTGACATTGTTGAGGGTATAAAAAGTTGAAATAAACATTACAGAGCTAGCCTTGAGGTCCAGATGAGAAGGGATGCTGGGGCAAAGCAGTGATTCCGCTAGCCCAGTCTTCTACTTGTAGCAACTATAGGAGATGCATTTTTGGGAGAGAGTGCAGGGCTGCTATACAGCATCTCTGTACTCTCAGGACATCCACAGCCACCAGATTAGGAATATTACAAGTTTCCCTCCTGCTTCTCACCCTACTGAAGAGATCTTTAGTGGGCTTGTGGTCCATAAATTTGCCTGGTCCCTCTTGTACCCAGCTGCTGCTGTTTGCCTTCCTCGCTACAAGCAAGTTTGAGCCTCGCTTCCCTCTTGCTGGGAGCACGATAGCCTGTGTATGGCCAGAAGGGAATTTTTTTGGATAGGAGTGTATCCCAATTTGAAAACTAGAGGATTCCCTTAGTAATTCAGTTTAGTGATTTAGTGATCCTCATTTGGAAATGAAAGCCAGATGTCCAATAAAAGTGTGTTGGGCACTTTTACGCAGTGTCTTGTCTCCCTTTTCTAACCTGCTGAGACTTTTCAATACTTTGTTTTTTTCAATTATTTACAAGCAGATCATTCTTCAATATGTTTTCCTAACTTTTTTTTTTCTGTAATTAAATGAAGCCTGCTAAATTAGATTGCTTTCCCCAAGCACTGCATCACCTTTTTTGCGGTCATTTCTATTTGTGGAGGTGGAACCAGAATTGCAGGCACTGTTCCACTGGCAATCTTACCAGAGCAGCATAAAGTGGGTAAATAAAAAAACAACTTCAACAGAATAAAACAGAAGAGCCTCTGTATTCCTTTCTGTAAACTACCAAAATTTGTCCTTATTTTGTCCTTTTTTGTCATGGTGTTGCGCCCAAGCGGCCAAGTGTAGTCCCATGTCCACCGTGGTCCTGGTGTTGTTGTCATAGTCCTGTGTCTTGGCATAGATGTGGTTATGTTGCAATTATTTAATTTGTACATACCAGTGTGCATTGATTCTGCTAGTGTTTGTATTATGAGCACACTGTAATTTTTTTTTTATGCTTGCAGGTCACTGATGAAATAGCTTGAACAGGCTGGTATTGACCACACTAGGAATCCCGATTCCCTGCTGGCAACTTCTTGAAGTCTGTCACTCTTGGAGTTAATGAATTTTAAAATGTGTGAGTTGGGTGTTTTGTGTGGAGAAATTATAGCTTTTGTTTTCCTAAGAAGACTATAAAAGAAAAAAAAAAAGGCAGAAAACGTTATTCCCTCCCTTAACTAGCACAGTGCAGATAAGGTACGTAATTTAAAATTTATATTTGGCAATATTTAGGGCTCCTTCCTGAAGGTCTCTTGTGGCTTTGTAGGTTTGGAGAAATTGACTTACAGCTAAAACTGTGTTTTATAAAAGAATAAGGAAATGCTCAGGAGATATTTAATTCTCTATTAAAATTATAAACATCGAACTCAAAAGGAAACTGATCTCTAATACCTTTGAAGCAGTGACTCATCCTTTCCATTTTGTTAAGCTCTCTTTATTTTTTGAAGAGCCCTAAGGGCTCTTCAGAAAAGAGCCCAAGAGCCCCAAGTAGATGATGATTTAAAAAAAAAAATTAGATTTAACCTTCAAAAAGGTGCTACATAAATTTGTCTTTACCAGGAGCCAACCTCGCTTCCTCACAAGGCTTTTCTGTAACAAAAATTTTTCCTTTACGAAAATTGTCTGTGTTCCTTGAAGTCCCTTGAGTTAACTTTAAATGTCTGCTGAGATACCAACAAGTTGATTGAGACAAAATGCAAAAAAAATAAGTTTTTGATTTACAAAGCTCAAATGCAATTATACCTGAAAATAAGGAAAAGGAACCCGCCTTTGCTGAATGGATCCAGCTAGCTTGCAGCTCTCAGTTTAGCTCTCACCTCTCTACAGCATTAGTACCTGTTACTGTTCTGTCCTTTTGTTAAAGAAACCTTTCTTTCCTTTTTTGCTGTTACATTTCAAAGCACTTTTGTATTAATTTATCGGGATAAATTTATTCTGGATTAACCCAACCGCGGCTGTGACAATTCTCCCCTCCCTCATCAATCCCTCAGAAATAAAACACAAGTAGAAGAAGAGACCTCTCTTTTCCAGGACATGGTTTCTGCCCTTCCTCTGGGAGCTCTCCACTTCTGCTCTGTGCTTTGGCATTTCCAAGTGTCTGTTTGTCTGTTACCCTTGTTGTCTGTGTGGGGAGACCCACTGTTAAATAGTAAGTTAGGGTCCGTTTAGCCTTAGTAGCTTTATCCTGCAGAGCTCATGCCCAATCTAAGGGCAAGTTGTGGCAACATATAAGAAGCTCTAAAATTTGTAAAGATTTCTTCATTCCCGTAGATCTGATAAGAACTGATTTGGTAGGTCCTGGAGAAGTGCCTCTCTCTCCTCAGAGTACTGAGAACACCGGTTTATGATTTTTATTTTAAAGTATTGTCCATGCTACTTAAAACATATTACTGAATGCAAACTGTTTACTGGAATACTTACAGTTTTCTCCCCACTACTTCAGTGTGTGGCATGAGACACTTGGCTGCAAATTTTAATTGAGAAATCCATAAATCTTTAGAGAGAGATAAAAGATGAAAGAGTGGGATAGTACAAACTATTTGTAGTGTAAATGTTGTATTTCTAATGGAGATAGGTGTGTGTGTGTGTGTGTGTGTCCTAACGTGACAAAAGATTTTGCTTAATTTGCCTCTAAGAGCAGATGTTCAGGCAGTGTGATCAAGCACCGTTTCATCAGGACAAAGTCACATTCCTTGGATCAAAGACTGGCACGCAGCCTTTCTATAACTAGGCTTCAGACCCTGTGCTGACCAAGCAAACGTCTCGCTGGGCACAGTGCCGTGGCCTGCGCTGCCTGTGCTTCGGGAGCACGGTGAGGCCTGGCTCCCCCGTCCCCTTGGGATGAGGGTAAGCATCCTTGGGATGAGAGGAGGAAAGGGAGCATTCTTGTGAAAACCCCCGCTCTCCTTGCTTTGCTCTCGCCGGAGCCGGCAGCAGCGAAGGCTTTGGCAAAGGTCACTGCCTGTCAAGGACAAGCGCCAAACAGGAGGCTGTGTGGAAAGGACACTTGCCGTCTGCCCTGGCTCCTGTTTGGTGATGTTTTAATGAGGTGTTGAAGAATTAAATGTGAACACAGGGTGAATGATCTATTTCAGATGCCTTCCAAAGGAAAAAAAAAAGCTGCAAAGCCTAAAGATGTATCTACATGAAACATTGATTTCCTGAGAACATAATCCCTTCACCCCCAGATTTAATTCCTGTCTACTCTGCTAGTGCTCGTCAACTCTGCCTACAGCTATTCAAGCAATTAATTAGATATATTTCACACAAGCATATGCTCCTGCACGTACCAGAATTTTTCCTGCTTTAACCATAACAATAAATGGCAAAAGGAAAAAAAGTTTTATTCAGATGAGTGGAAGACATCACTGAACCTAAACCACGTGATGGGGGTGCCAAAATATTTGATGAGTGGAGACATGTCAGGTGCTACAAGGCGCAGAGCTGGGGTGAGAGGTGTTTCCTTCGGGGGGTCAAAGATGGCAGGAGGATTTCGCATTACGTTTCACATCTTGTTCCACCTTGGGAGCCTCGGTGATGGATTGTTGTGTGCGCAGGCAGCCTGTATCCATCTCGGGCACTAAGGGCAATACTTATGAGCAGCTCCTGTTGCATTTTCATACCCACGATTCCTCAGTCGTGGTGGCGGCGGCGTTTGGTGGGTTTGTTCCCGCCGCTCCCACTGCACATCCCCCAGCAGCGCAGGGTGTCGCGGGCGCGAGCGCGCTGACGAGCCGGCTGCACCGCCTGGCGGGAGCAGACCCAGCCACTGCTCAGAGCTCCTGCCCGGGGGGACAAGGGCTGCCTTTCCAACACTGTCGGCTTGGCTTTGGTCAAGATCTGTGCTTAGCAGATTCTCAGTTTCCTCTGTTTCCTGAGACGAAGAGAAGCTTGGGGTATATGACAACTAAGCATGTAAAGAAGCATATTTATATTCCAGCAAGGTTTCCTAACCTGCATGGGTCTATTTCATGATTTTACGTATATTTTAGTAGATATACAAATATTCTACATATGTATCTATTCTGAACGGTAACTACAGTAAATCCAGCCTCTTAGGAAACAAGTATATTATGCCAAGACTGGAAATAATACATAATAATAGAAGGTCACTGACAATATTATATGTAGAAACTGTGACCTACTTTAGCTTGTTATAATGACACAGTGAGAACATCTAGTGAAATTTATAGCTCTGCCTTTGAGAGGCCAAGTGCCTGCAGCTCCTGTTGATTCCTGCTGGGGATGGATACTCAGTGCTCCTGAAAACCTGGCTCGAAGCATCTGTCATAGAAATCTTTAAAATAGCTGTCACTCATTTGGCAAGAGTGCAAAGCAATAGGAGAGAAGCATTGGCCATGGGCTCTGGGTAGATCCCAGAGAAAAGCAATCTGTTAGCTATTCACCTCCTGTGAGTCTGCAGGACCTGCTAATGAGCAGATACGGTTCTTTCCAGACCTCTGCTGCTATCGTTGGTGCTTGCACAGACAAACGTGTTTTGATGTGATGAGGAGCTCTACAAACTGAGAATCTTTTTTAAAATAACATCAAAACAAGCTTTTAATTTCTTGATTCCTCAGTTTTGTTTTTTATCTTCTGACATGGTGCTTGCCTTGCCTGTTAAGGAAAAAAAAAGCCATTCAAAAAGTAAATATTGGAGACAATATTGATATGATACATGCAATGGGAAGGGAAATGTTATCTCAAGTTTTCAATCAGAACACATGGAAGTTGTGTCAGTCTAACTGTACATTGGACTTGATCTGAACACCATTAAAGTCCTTGGTTTTTTTCTGGGTCACACATAGGAGGTGTATCTATATATAGACCTGTACATACTCACATGCAAAATTTTTGTTCTGTAGAACAGTTGACATGGGGGATAGTATATAACAGAATTGTTATGTTACAGGTTTTCTAGCATGGCTGGCAATTATGAAAGAACTTGTAATTGTACTTGATTAGGGGAAAACACAGAATGGTTTTAAGGCACTTGTCCTATTGCTTTGAACTAGATTATATTAAACCAATTCCTTGCTTCAGCTGAAAGGAAAGCTTTGGATTCCCTACTAGAAAGAAAAAAAAAATGGCAAGGGAAATCTCTAGAGTCTCCTATCTCTGCTATTGGCTATAAATCCAAATCTAAGGTGAGACACTTCAGCTCAGCTAGTTTTAACTCACTGAATGGCAAAATTTACAGGCACACAGAGGACCTTTGCCAAGGGCACAGAGAAGGGGGATGATCTCAGCACACCGTGGAAGAGCTCTGCGGCCCGGCAGGTTTGGGCTGTGACCACAGACGTTTCAGGATATCTTGCTGTCCTCTCTGCGGCAGCCAGCGACGAGGGGCTCCAGCGCCTGCTAGGCAGTCTGCAGGCACCCTGCAGCACCTGCAGCACCCTGCAGCGCTGATGGTGCAGCTGAAGAAACGTGCTCAACCCCTCGGGGATGCTGCTGTCTGCAGCTTGAATCATACATGAGTGGTAGGAGTTTCTCAGTCTAGTTTTACCTTCCCCTTCTGTCTCTGGCGTTCCCCCTGCAGGACACCCATCAAAGGCTCCTTGCTTTGATGTTTGTGATTTGATTGCTGGTATCGTTTGAAGAAGCAGAGGAAGGAGCGCTCCCTGGTTGTAGTCTGTTTTTTTCTGGTTGCAAGATGGAAGGTCAAACGCTCACCAATCCCTACAGCACACAGCAAGAGTTCTCAATTTCCCTAGCTTGTTTTGGGCTCAGAGGTGGAATTCAGACTTGCTGTTTCTGCCACCTTTAAGAATATGCATCTGATACAGCAATTGTGGTTTTTTTTGTTGTTGAAATGCATTTGGTATAAAACAATGAAACGGGGGAATGTGGAAATGCCTTCTGACAACGTGACAGATGTGGAAACCGTGCCATGATATTTCCCACCCCTTTCTGTTCGTGCTTCTAAGGCATCTTGCTCTGGTGTTTCACCCTCAGGAAGGGAGCTGCCGTGCTGCAAACAGACGCTTTGTTTCGAGGTTGCTCTCGAGGGAATGATGTAACGGGGATGATCCGTGGATGGGAGATAGCGCAGCTAAGCGCTTCCAATGAACCGCCGCCGGCGGAGCAGGCGAGCGGAGCGTGCGCGCGGGCGAGATTTAGGGTGTGAGTGACCGGGGGGGACACGGTGCCGCAGAGCGGGGCTGTGCGCTGCGGCCGGCCTCGTCGCGGACCCCGGTGCCGTCCCGGGGCCTTCGCCTCCCAGGACGCCTGGAAGCTGAAATAGGGTTTCGCACATCCATTCTGCGAGAGGCTATTTAAGTGAGCTAGCCTATTTAACTTAAATAGGTTACGTTTTTAATGGTGATCTTCTAAAAGTTGCCCTACAGAGGAAGGTTTAAGGAGATTTTCTAGGTTAGCAGTTTCTGCCGGTGCCAGCAGAAGTCGTCAAGGTACAGAGAAGACAGGATCCCTCATCCTAGAAGGATCTGTCCAGAGACAGCATTGCCGTCCCCCGTTGCCACCCCAGACGATTCCTGTGCACGTATAATAATGATTATAATTGATTTATTTGCTCTCCTCATACTTTGGTCAGCCTTGCTGCCTCTGTCCGCATGTAGCAGCTCTGCTATGGGGCTCAAATCCCATAGCTCTGCGTGCTCCGCCACCTCCTTGGGTGCCTTTCCTGACATCTGTGTGTTCCAACAAGTCTCCACCGACATGGGCTTTTCTTATCGCTCCTCCTCCCAATACTCCTTCCATTTTTCTGTTCCCTCTCATCTCACTGTATTGGGCTGGTACTTGCTGTTGCTGAGCCTGGGCCCCATCCCACTGCCTCCTGCTTGTCCCCACCACCTCCAAATCCCTGAAAATTCGTTTCCCCAAAGGACCTGATGCCCTGCGCCTGCCTCAGCCTGGCCTCGCTCCCTGAAGACGCGATAATCTGGGCTCGTGAGTCAGGTTCGCTGGGGAAGGCCGTGGACGCGTCCCGCTGCCCTTCCCGTCCTCAAGGCGCCCTGCTGCAGGGCTGCCGCGGCTCCGCTCGGTATTTCATGCTTCTGACTCTGACGAGGCCCTGCTTGGATGACTGGCAGCACCACAGCTGCCACTGCGGCTGTTTGATTAGAAGAGATCAGGGAGGGATGTGATGATCCTAGCTGGGTCCTAATGAAGCTGTTGCATAATGTCCACTAATGAGCATGTTGCGTGTTTGTTTCTTTTCCCTCCTGCTTGCTTTCTCTTCTCGGGATTCAGCTCTGGGCTCAGCGTGGCGAGAACCTGAAGGGAAATGTCCTGTTTTCACGCTGCCCCCGTGTCGCCCAGCTGCTGCGTCGCCTCAGGCGTTGCCTCTCTCCCCTCCCGAGCACCGGAGCCTCCGTCCGCTCCGCACCTCGTCCCTCAGCACAAGGGGCCCAGCAGCTTCTTGTGCTGAAGCGGGGAAAACCAGGACGCCCGGCACTGGGACGGTGGTGCCGGGCCAGGGGGCCGCGGGAGCGCGTAGCCGCCTGCTTAGTGTGCCGGGAGAGGCTGGCGCTGCTCTGCGCAGCCCGCCAGGCCCTGAGGCTGAAGGCAAGGCCGAGCGCTTCACTAGCGCTTGGGGCCCTGCGGGAGGGCTTAGCCAAGCACCGTGCATCTCCAGTCAGTAAGTAGCTCCTTACGGACCGGCCCCTGGGAGCTGCTCGGTTCGCAGAAGCCCTCGCGCATGGATGTGCGCAGGTAACTAATGCAGCAGTGCTGCCATCTCTGCGTGTCAGGAGAGAGCAAGCCAAGAAGTCAAGCAGAGGGGAGAGCGCCAGCAAAGCAGCAGCCCAACTCTCCCCACTTAACACGGCAACCTACAGCCGAGGGCAGAGGCCTGCAAAAGGGTGAAGGCCGGGGTCAGGCTCCGCATGGCCGCGCTCCCGCGGGAGCCCCGGGAGCTCCTCCTGGCCAGGGGCTTCCCAGCGCCACCTGGAATCGCCCTGTGCGCGCCTGCTCCAGACGCGCTTAGTGTGAAGGGCTTTTGAGAGCCTTAAAACCTTAACTAAAATCTTAAATCATTTTAATTCTGTTGATTTGTGAGTAAGAATAACAAATTAGTTGGGAGAAAATGGAATATAAAATAAATGACTCTCCAGTCAGCCCATTAGCGCAATTAAGGATTTGCTTTCCTGTTTGAGAACGCCTTTTACAACAGGAGAAGGTGAGCGCTACGATGTATTAAAAGTTGCGGCGTCCCCCGCTGGCTCCTCCTGCTCTCATAGGCTCTCTTTTCCTCTGATCTCTGCTGCTTGTCGCAGCCCAGCGCTCCCCAGGTGACCAGCTCCCGCCGTCCTCCTCCTCCTGCAGGGAAATCTCCTCTGCTGCGAAGCGGGAGCACCGCATTTCTCGTGGCGGTGGCGTTCGTGTCGAGGGCGAGCAGCTGCACGGGTATTTCTGCGGATGAGCAAATAAACCGAACAAATCCACACCATTTTTTAGTTGGGAGAGGGCGGGTGTCCTCTTATTGTGGAGTTTTATCCCTCAGAGATCGAAGGTGGACCTCCAGGGCTCTCTTGGTGAGGAGTCTCCATGCTGACGGGAGGCTCTTTCTGGGCAGCCGTCTCTGGAGAAGATCACATCGGAGCTACCAGACAGTAAACAGCAGCGCAGTCCCGGGGGGCTCGGGTGACCTGAATAAGGTTCAAGCGAGAGGTGCAGCCGCGCAGGCCTTCCCGAGCGTCTGTGCACATGTCTGTGCGTAATTTCGGCTATGAATATTTCAAATGGCCACAGTCAGACCTCGAGCAAAACAACTTCCAAGGCCCGCGCTGCGAAGCGGAGGACGGGCGCGATGGCACCTGGCTTTGATGCGCGCAGATAAATTGGCACGGTTACGGTACGTCTCTGTCGGGCACTGCAAGGTGTTGCCCCGTTCCCTCTCCTCGTTCTGTAGAGGCTTTTTGCTGTGTCTTGTCCGGAGTGCCGGTGCTCCCGCAAAGCTGCTCCCTGCACGGCAGCCAGGCAGCAGTGTGGAGGCAACGCGGAGCAGGAATCGCCGTCTGCTGTATGCCTGGGAAAGAACTACCGTACCGTGGTTACTATTATGGCACACATAATAGTATATAATTACAAAAGCCCTCGCAGCTGAAGGATCTGACAGACAAAGATGGAAAAAAAATGTGTTCCATCACGGCTATGTGAGCCTGAAGACACTGCAGTGCTGTATAGAAGTCCTTTTAAAAAGATGTATCTGCTCCCTTATACCAGATGCAAAACAAAAAAAAAGGGGGAAAAAAAAGGTTAAAAAAATGGGAGCATGACTTTTTATTCTGTTATTTGCCTTGACCTGAATTCAGTGGAGCTGGGCTCCTCACCAGTCTTGGTAGGCGATAACAAACGTTGGGATAAGTTTCCTAGCAGGGTTGTGGAACGCCGGGGGGCAGATGCGGGAGCCTGCACTGCTGCTCAGCTGCGCTGTGCTCTGATCTCCCTGCTCCGGGAGCAGCGGAGAGGAGAAATTGCTTTTTCCTTTAATATGCTTTTAAATGTCTTCAAGAGAAGACCTTTCATCTTATCGCTTCCCGCAGTTAATCCTCGCCTCAGCAAATCAGCACCTGGAGCTTTTCCTTCTTTTTCTTTTCCCTTAAAGTGCAGGCCATTTTCATCATGTCAAATGTGTGGGAGGCCTTTCTTTTTCCCAGCGCTGTCTTCAGGAGCAACAAACATTTGCTCATCATAATCTTCTTACAGGTCACTCACAGAATGGCCTTTCTGATCCTTGGAAAACAGTGATAGGGAGGTATTTTAGGCAATGTGTAGGTTATTTCTAGCTTAATCTTTTTTTTTTCTTTTTTTTTTTTTTGGTGAAGGGGAGGTGAAGAAATACTGCATGTGGTACAAACAAAGAGCACTTCTCAATTTCTCTCTTTTTCTTGTTGTCTCCCTATTTGTCTTACGACACCAGCGCCTTTCATGCCAGCTTCTCTGCGTGTGAATAATAACTATGTTCTGTGCTGCAAATAGCATAAAATAAAAATGGATCAGACAGACAAAAGAGAATAAATGCAGTATTATCTTTATTTAAAAGTGTGAATACCTTTATTATTGACTGTTCCCTTTTTATTCTGGGTGCGTGTGGGTGAACATGTCTTGTGCTCAGGTTTCCCCTCAGTGCTGAATTTAAACGGGCCCCTTGAGTGGCTGCTGGATAAGACCCGCATCCGCTGTGCCTTGTGGTTTCGTTTTTCCAGTCCCAGATTCCAGAGCCGGAATGATGTGTGGATAACTCACTGGCATAGAAGCTGTAGCCTGTCGCAGTGGTGTTTTGCCGTGCTCCGTTTCCATCTTTTCCCTGGGATTTGGTTCTGAGAAGATGAAAGGCTCACTCCTCTGTTTCTGCGCTCCTTTGCTATGTGCCTCGGTGCTGTGGGGTTGGGTCCTTGGCTGCGTTGGGGGCGCCCCGCCGGGATGGAAGCTTTTGCTCTCTAGTAGCTGCCTGTGTGTTCTGTTTGCTCCAGGATGAGCTAACGAAGCCCGTCCGCTCCCCAGACCTCACTGGGCCGCTTCCTCGTGGCCTGAGGCTTTCCCTGGCGTCTCTGCTGGCTCTGCTGCCGAGAGCCGCGTGCTGCTGGCGTGTCCTCCGTCTGCCGGGCCAGCCCGCGCCGCTCACCGCAGCTCGTCGCCTTTGCGGGGGCTTGGGGCATCGCTTCCAGGGGCTCTGCCACAACCCCCGCGCTGGCGGAGGCTCAAGCGTGTCGAGGTCTGCAGCAGGACTGCGCAGAGCCACAGGGCTCTCCCTGCGCGGTCTTGAATCCCTTCTGCAACCCAGAACGTTGCACTCGGCTTTGCAACCCAGCTACAAGAGGGGATGGATCCAAGAGCATCGCCGCAAGGGAGGCCGAGGGCTGGCAAAGAGCCCGTGTGGCAGCAAGGGCAGTCAGTGCCCCCGGGCACAGGTCCCTGCCCGCGGCTGCCGCAGCCTTGCGGCGACACGGGGGGTCCGCTCGGCTTCCCAGCCCGCGCAGCTCGTCTCGTGCGTGGGTCTAGAAAACACCCCAAGTGTGAGCGCGGTCTCCGGGCATCCTGCAAGCAGGGAAATTCCAGTTGCTGCGGCAACCAGAGAGCAGCAGGTAGGTGCGCTCGGCATCGAGCGGGGAAACTTGTGGTACCAGGGAGAGCGATACCCAGAGAGATAAACTGAATCTGTTGAAGACAATGTTCGAAAACAGCTGTAAAAGAAAGGGTAATCCGCTAAGAACTTAGTGAAGGGAAAGTTGTGTGTGCTCTTGTTTCAGAATGCTGTGTTTAGGGGTTGCAGCTCAAATAGGCTTTGCAAACTATTTTTTGTTTCTGGGGTAACTCCGGTTTGTAGCAATGCAAACAAGCCATTTCAACCGATGTGAAATTACAGCTACTCTCAGCAATGTAAAACCAGGAAAATACTTAGGTTGTATATTATAAAAATAGGTGTTGTGTTATACATGGCTGCTACTGACTGCATATAAAATAATGTAATATAATACATAAATGAAAGGAAAAAAACCCACAAAATACAGTTTTTGAACCCTTTAAATGGCTTAATATATTAAGAAATCACTTTTTTTTTTCAGAATATTTTTATTAATAGGGGATACTTTTCTAAATGTGAAACTTTTAGGTTTAAGTGACTTTTTATTATTATTTTTTTCTCCCAAAAAGGAAAGTATTTTCCTGGCCCCGTCAGCACGTGGCTTTCTGTTCTAAAGTATCTGTCTTGGCTGGCATTACTTGCCCTTGAGAAGCTCGTCTTGAATACGAAATGCCAAACGCTACATGCTGCTGAAATCCTTCCTTCCCTCCCCTCAGACAAAATTAGCGTGTCAGCTTGCGGACGGGCACGGCGCCAGCAGCGCCCGTATGGCAGCAAAGCCTGCGCATCAGCAGTCGCATTTCTGTCCTAGGGTTTCTTTGCTGCAGACTTTTTTTTCTTTTTTTCCTTTCTGCATCTCCAGCTAACGCAGGTCTCATCATTAGTGTAGTGTAAAGGTGGATTAAGTCAGAAAATTCAGGAATATTTTCCACGAAAATGAGTTTCCATTTGTGGTAAATGAGTTTTCACGGCCTGGGAGAAAGAAAGGCAAATCCAAACCTCTCCACATGCATGTCCCTCAAAGATTGTTATTAGAAAAGGCTCTGTGGCCCTACCATGTCTCCTGCTGAATAACTCAGCCCTCGGTGGAAGACGCAGTGTTGACCTTCTGTGGCTTCCCCTCTGCAGGACCTTGTGTGTATTTTCTGCTGAACAGGGCAGAAAAAGAGCTCCGTTTGGAGTGCAGCAACCCGTCTGAATAAATCATGCTTCAAGTACATGACCTGATTTCTTCTCGGCGGAATGGCGAGACTCTGCTGATGGAGGCGTTCTCCTTGCAATATAGTTATCTTTTTTTTTTTTTTTCCCTCGCAGTGAAAGGAAACCCTTGAACATAGACGTGTCTAGCAATAAATACCAAACCTGGAACGCAAACAAGCAACCCACGGGGAGGTGCTGGCAGCGCAGCGACTGCGTAGCGGTGCCAGGCCCCACGCGCGTCCCGTCCACGTTCGCTGTTGAAAGAGCTGGAGTGGGACTAACGCTGAGAATCTGAGCGGGGAGATACAGTTTGAAGTCTAAACTGCCTCAGCCTTCAGAGAAGACAGGATTAGCAGTTGCCATGGCTGGGAGCTGTTTCTTTGGTGGCTAAACCAAAACTGTGCTCTGTTACTCTGCAAAACATGTATTACCACTTATTTAAAACTGAGCTTTTAGTCTGGTGTCTGGGGGTCATCCGTTCAGCATTCCTGGGGAATACTTCCAGCCTGTTTTTGCATCTCTGCCTTGCAGAGCTCTCTTGTGAAATGTATAAAAATAATAACATGCTATTGCCTGTGCTGCAATAACCTGGACTTGAAAAAGTAACACTTTTCTTAACATTCATTCAAACAAAGAGTGCCTTTTCTTACTCAGTCCCACAGGGAGAGCAAGAAAGACTTCCATTTCTCAGGACAAAGGTAGAGCTTTCCCTCCTGATCGTATTTTTCTCGCTCTACTCCCAACATTTTTCCCCATGAAGGTAAAAGTAAAGCTGTCAGCAGCCATTTAAACCAAGCCCGCTGATTTTGCACTGGAGAGAAGGAGGAGTTAGTGCCCAATCCATTCTGCTGGCTCATAAAATGTGGCAGTTTAATGTGTATCTGCTCCTCGGCTGAGGATGGCAGCAAGCACCCGAGGGTACAAAGAGCCGAGCTGCCACGCTTGCTTTTGCAGCTTCTAACTTGTATTTGCCCTAATCCTCCTCGTCGTCGTCGTCTGAGGTGCAGTTTGGAAACATCACACTGAAAGCTTATTTTGGAGGCGTATTTTCTGTTTGCCACTGAAAATGTGGAGATCAGGTCTTGCGTGAAGTTTAGAGCTGCACTGTGCAGGCCAGGACTCGTGACTGTTAGTGGCTGTAAAACATTTTATCTGAATTCTGTCGTTGACTTGCAGTGGGATCATGAATTCACACAGAATTGCCTAAAAGAAACAGTAGCTTTTCCAGGTAGTAAACAAATGGTAACTAACTGCAGGCATTTTCAGACCTTATTTTATCAGCCTGTGTCTCTCTGGCCAAATCAGGAGGCTGGATGCACCAGGAGCAATGGTTATGACCTGACGCGCAGGACCAGAGTGTCCTTAGGCGTTTGTGTTTACCACCACTAAGGTGCTTTTTAACCTCATGTGTTTCCTGATGGTGTTCTGGGTATCAACAAAAACATTTCAGTTAATTATTTAAAACCTTTTATTTTAAGAAAGAAACAACAAAATGCTTTTGTTTATAGAGAATCACGTGTTACAGAGAGTATATGTAGGACACATTGTAGATTAACTCTCTTACAGATTAACTCTCATTAACTCTCTTACAGATATAATCAGCAGGATGGAAAATGCTGTTACAGGTAGGATTCTGTGAAGTGCTAAGCATAACCCGAATTTTTAATCATTTGTGTAAGTTTCAGCTCAGAGACAAACGAGATGATATATCTGTCTGGGTCTGGAGTATTGAGCACGTTGCAGATTTCAGCTCTCAGCTTTCAAGCATAATAATGAGGAAACTGGAAGAAAAGTGATACTTCCGTGAGCCACTGCGGCTGCGCTGGGCTTTTTGCTGTGCTCGGGATGCCCAGGAAGAGCGTGAGGTAACATTCAAGCTTGCAGCTGTACCCTGCCTTGCCCAGGAAGGTAGTCTGCGGATTTATCTCCTGCCTGCCTAACATTCACAAGCACTTAATTAAACCAAAACTGCGTGATATCAAAATAGTGTGTGTGTTTTTATAACAAAACTTCTACCAGTTAAAATAAAATGACCTCCCCCCATTTAAGCAGACTTACCACCTCTTATTGTAGCAGCTTTAGTGCAGGCTCGAGGCACGAACAGCTCTAATCTTTGCATCACACAGCCTTATCCAGGGCCTTACCCCTTCACTGGCCAGAGATTCGATCTGCTCTTTTTCTTTCTTCTACATGAACCTTATCCCAAATGACTTTATTGCCTTTCCCTGCACTTGGTCCGCAGCAGCTGCGCCTCCTGTAATGCCAAGAGGTTGTGACAGGTATTTTGATGAGCTGCTCAGGATAGTGAAGGGTGAAATGAGGACCCTGCATGTCCTTTCCTTACTCTCCCTCAGGGCTTGAGTAGACGTGATTGCATGATTAAGGAAACGAATCATTCATGCTTCATGATAAAAAATATTGTGTGGTTATGTTATAGAGAGGATGTAGAGTTAATAGTCCCATTATATATGTATTATAATATATATATAATATATATTTATAGTATATGTATATATTTATTTTTAAGGCCTGGCTGATTTTGTGTCCATGACTAACATTTGTCCTGCGGTCATGTGCATGCTGGGCTCAGTGAACCTTATCTCATGCTTGAAGGTGTAAGCTGATTGCTCTAAGCTTCAGGGAGGATTTTTATCCTCTGTGTGCAGGAATGGAAAATTTGCTGTGCACAACTTCATTTATTTATTTCTTCAGCTATTTATTTATTTAGCTTCTGTCTGCTGCAGCTCAGGATGCGCTCCTCTGAATTTGATAAATGCTGCTCTGACCGAGCTTGGCAAATCCTGTGGCAGCTGGATGTTAAATGAACATTTAATTCACTTTGCAGTAATACAGAAATTACCTGGTAAACACTTGGCATATGGAAATGGAATTTTTAGTTTTGTTTTTTAAACTGCTAATAGCATTCCCATGTAACTACAGCTTTTAGGCAGCTTAGAGTTGTAAAGGAAACACAACAAACCAATGCATCAAAAAAAAAAAACAGTGCTGCAAAAGTGCAGCACAGTAATTCTTGACTTTTTGGTATTTTGAAAAAAAAAAAAATACCCAGGGGCAAAACAAGTCAATGAAGGATGAGAAGGTAAGCAATGTATCTTAGTGACAAGAAGATCACAGAACTAGGCTGTTAAAGTACATGCATTAACACTGAATTATATACACTGCTATTTATAACTGCTGTTATCCAATTAGCATTAGATCTCATATGTAATTAAAACTCCAAAGGGAAGTAACAAAAACAAAGAGGAAAGAACTTGTAAGTGCATTGGAAGTGTTTGAAAAAATTCCTTCTGGACAGTGCATGTAGATCAGGAAGAAATCCCAGGATAATGCAGGAAAATAGTGCTGTAGAAGTCGTGTGAATACCAGTAAGAATAATCATAAAATCAGCTACATAATTATAGCTTACAAAGATTGAAATCTTAAGTCCTCTGCTGGTGGTTTTCACACCACCGGAACAAACCGTCAGGAAAAAATTCCATAAGTTTTTTCCAAGTGCTTCTAGCCCCGCTAACAACGTGAAGAGCTGCTTGTGCTATCAAGACGTCTGGCTGACAGCTCACATCCTTGTCCTTGAGCCTTACTACCACTGGACATAAAAATGAGAATAACTCAAAGGCTACTCTGCTGGTGAGCAACCAGCCTCAGCTCAGGATGGAAGCTTCTCTGTGGCTCTTCCTCCTCATTTTTATGGGCTTAGTAGCTAAATACCTCCAATGCCTGCTCGTTTTTGTGTTTTGTTTTGTCTTCAATAATTTGTGGGGTTTATTTTCAAATTTTCAAAGGTTTATGGTCACTTGAGAAAGCTAACTTATTAGTACAAACTTTTTTTATGCATTTTACACAATTTGGAAGTGTAAAAAATCACAGAAAAAAAGAGACTAATCTTCCATAAAATCCATCCAACTGAAGGATTTCAATAAACTGTTCTACTGCCCATTTAAGTGCACGACAAAAAAAAATCTGGTTTGTAAACACATTGATTTCCAACGGAAATAAACCATTGCTTGAATCTTTCTTTACTTGCACATTTAGCACTGCCATTGTACTGACTTCACTTGAGACATTTTTGAGTCAGTTTTGACTTGCACCAACTGAGAGGAAGCATGGTTTCAAGCGCTTAAGTTTGTTGCATGCAACAAATTAAAGCACAAATCACTAATGTAATATTAAAATACTATTACTGGAATTTTGGAGTCAACGCAGGAGATTTTTATTTTCTGATTTATGAAGTACTTTAGAATTGATGAAAATCTGCTGCAATAGTAAGTGAAAACCGTAACCGCTTACGGGGTCCCCGTAACCGGTCCCCGCAATGAACAGCATATTTCTTTTTGCAACTTGTTATTGAGGTTGCTGAGGCTTTCGTTGCTGTCAGTTCGTTGTGCCACGTATATTATCACGTGTCTTCAAAGCCTTGCACAAACAGGCTACATGGTGATGCTGTCGTTTTGTCTGAGGATGGCTTTGGTGGCACTTGCTAGAGCAGAGAAGTGTTTCCAGTGGCCTGCTTGAAGAAACAACTAGGTCCCAAAGGGAGGTCAGATCTGAGCCTGAAAAGCTCGCAGAGGGGTGCCAGCAAACCCTGCTCTGTTCATTTTTGTTACTGTTTTTTAACGGCGAATGCATTTGTCTTGTTTCAATTTGTTTGGATTTGTTTTACCTATTGCTCTTTTCCTGCTTCCTAGCTCCAAACCAGCTTCCTATTTGGAGAACTGGTTGCCAGTCTCAGGTCAACAGCACTTGTACTTGACCCAGGCAAGGCATGGTCAGGCGTGTTGCTCTTTCCCATGCAAAAGAGTAAGGGAAAGAAGTAGTTTATACCAGCTACAGAGCTTGTTCTAAAAGTGGAAATTTGGAAGTCATTTCTGAACGTGAGCATTTCAAAACACTGGGATAAATGTAGAACAGGACCATGAGGTCCAAGTTCACTTGCTTTCAAATACATTTAACTTGGTGCAAATATGTGCTCTGAGGTAAATATGTTGGCGTGTTTGGGGGTTGGTGCATGCTTTTGAGAAAAGCGCTTATGCTCTTCAATTATCTTTGCTAATTTTTGAATTAAAACATTCGAACCATTGCTGCAAACATTTTAGACTGCTCAGCAGCTTTCTCTGAAGTACTGCTACTCCCAGCACTTAAACCTAATGATTTTTGTCTTCCTCATATTGGCTAAAATGTAGAGAGGCTTAAAAAGATAGTGGATGGGGGAGCTCCGCTTGCATTTTAGACTTCTTTTTTTTTTTTTTGTCGTGGTCCACATTTTCAGGCTGACAATAAAGGCTAGACAGTAGCCGAGGTTCTGGTGTGTTCAAGTGACCTGAAGGTCTAAGGATTTTGACAAAATATCAGGCATCACAGCCTTGTAATGAAAGCTCATGAATTGGGTTTTTTTTTAACTCTGTAACCAAGTTCTGTGTTCCCTTCTGTACTTCGCAGCAGCATTAAATTGTAAGTCTTTTAAGGAGAGAAATTTAGTTAGCATGTTGGTTCAGTAAGTAACTGGAACTAATCTTTATTATTTTATTTGAATTCCTATTTTGGAAAGTTTGGAACCTGAATATTCAGATTAATTGGGAGAATTATTTTAATATTACAGAATAATGCAGAATACCATGTGCATAGTCATCTGTAATTACCAGTGATGTCTAATCGGGATGTTCTTGATGAACATTTATTGTGCTGTCTCTTACTGCTAACTCGGGAGGAAACAGTGTCTTGGATTCCCAAACTGATTTGTCTCCATAAATGTGATGTGCTGTGATGGAAAATGGCCAAATCAAAACCATTTTAAAATTAAAATGTACGTTAATATGGAATATGAAAGAAAATATTCATACAAATTTATTCCATTCTCTCCAGTCATGCTGTAATGTTGCTCTCTCAATCAGTTTGGTCTGTCCCTACCTTGAACTTGGCACCCTTTAGAAACTTCATGGCAAACCCAGACATGAAACAGCTGGGGGGAAAAAAACAGAAGTCTTTGTAAGGGTTGTGTTTGCAAAACAAAAAATGATGCAGCTATAAAACATCAGATGGAACAATATACATATATGCTGAAATCCAGTGCTTTCTGCTTTGGCTACATCAGGTAAATGTTGAAGACAGTTCTGTGCTGTAAAGCCAAAAGTAAATTTATCCTTGGCAGAGGGACCTTGGAGTTGAGTAGAAGCACAAAATAAAAATTGCTACAGAGAAGGCAACACTGCTTTGCTTTTATTTACTAATTCTTACAAAAATGTGAATGCATAGCAATGCTAGAGATTACGTCTTGCTAGAGCATTTTTTGACATGAGTCATTAAAAGACATAGCATGAAATTTTAAAATAGAAACAGAAATTGAGGGGAAAATGACCCTTCTTCTCACATCCTTGTTTCCTCCAGTGGTCTGTTCATGAAATCTTGAATTGCCTGGTGTAGAGGTAACCACTTATTAATTGAAGCTTTCAAAGCTGTAATCCACCTAGAAGAAAAGAAAGACCAACAGCTGTCTGTAAATATTACATAATGCACTTTCCTTGCATTTGAAACGTCTGTTACAGATGATGCTTGTACAGTCCTGTTGCTGCGTGTGCTGATAGTGAGTGGATTGGGGAGAGGCATGAAATGAAGGAATTGAGTATAATTGCAACATGTTTCAACACCAGTTTCCAAAACACTGAATAGCTTTGTCTTTTTTTGCTCATTAAATTAAAACACAAATCCTATAATTAGTAGGCTTTCCACAAACAAATTCCCACTGACAGCATTTAGAATTTGGCTGCATTATGATGATGGAATTCACCTTTAGAAAATGATTTCATAGACCAATTTTCTTTTTCGATTCCAGCGATTGTTATTGGACGTAAATCACCCTTGGGGATGAGGAGCATGTACTTCTCATTAGTTAGAGCTTCTCTAGTGAAAGGTACCGCAGTTGATCTGTTTGGTGTGATCACTCACATGCCATTGTGGAAGGCCCCCCATCAAGCTTCCCTTCTGCAATTCCCCTCTCTCTGCAACTGAGTCCCGCTGTAATCCCAGCATCCACAATAACAGAGCTGATGACTCACATGTGCCAACATATTGTACTGCAGTGTGACTAAAGCTAGAATTAAAGGGAAATCTGGCAGGGAACAAGTGAAAACAGAATGAAAAGTCATTGCTAGATCTTCCCAAACTAAAGCAGTGTTCCTGCTTTCCTGAATTCTTGGCAGAGGAACAGAAAAAAAAAAGTTCAGTTTACCTTTTGTTTTCATTCATATTCTCTGCACACAAGTAGAAGGTTTTGAACTCTTCTGATGGAGGCTTGAGTTCAATTACAGATCTCTTGGAGCCCAAGGCCTGTTCACTCACAATATAGCCCTGTAGATAAAGGCCACCTGGACAGAAAGAAAAGCATACGCTGGGTCTCATGTAGGCCCTGTTTGTGCAATTACTGTCAATTACAAGCACCCTGACAATTCTTACAGATTTTACTTGCAGATTCCTTACCTTGGGTGTTTCCCCTTTACAGAATTCACATATAAAGTGAAACACTGAACAATATAAGAGTTTAGCTTTATCCCTCAAATTGGCCTGAAAATAATATACAGTTCAATTTTTATAGTGACTATGAAATTTCCTGATCAGGTGTGTTCTGTCTGTAAACGGGTGCCCCTCATCTTCCCCAGGCAAGGCCCAGGCTTTGGTAAGAGGCGGCGTGGAGGAGGTGAGCCTCTTCTTTGCTGCACACTGAATTTCCCCTCCGGCAATGCTCGTGCTCCCATTTGTTTTGGCGCAGATGCATCTGACTGTCAAGTTAATGGAACTTAAGAAACCATTCTGTTGCATGATGAAAACTCACTCCAGCTCATTCTGTTTTGGCAGTACCGGCTTGACAGATATAATGGGAATATGGAGCTATAAAAATGCATTTTATGTCCCTAAAATCAGCAGGTGTTAATGCGACTACAGAAATAGGAAATCTGTTTAGTAAGGAAGTGACATTGTTGTATCACTTTTTGAAGTATAGCTATACTTAAAGTTATGTTAAAGCAAAGCCATGCTAGAAGTTAAGATTGAAAAGGAAAGTGGATGTGACTTTTCAGAGTGGCCTTACTGTGTGTTCTACTTGTGCACAAAATGCCAGTCCTGAAAACTTTCCAAGAGTTTCCAAGATTCAGGGGGTGGATTTTAGTCAAATAAACCTTGAGGCTGCTTCAGGTAAACCCTGAAAGTTTCATTGAATAATCAGCTATTTTAGACTTTAATTTTATGCACACTGAAATAATAGATATCTAAGTCTATCTTCTAATTCATAAAAAAAAAGTGAAATATGAATTAGTGACTTAGATGAAAAGAACATTAGCATCGTGGAGTGGGCTCCCTGTGCATTCATTCTATATGGCAATTCAGCTTGTATGTGCAGTTCGAGCACGGCGACCACATAAAGCCTTCCCAATTTCCAGGCATTCACTCTGAGCAGCACACAATCAGCAATATAATTTTAACGATTTCTTCCCAGAAATAAGCTAGCTCGTCGTATAATATTAAAAGGGGTAAAATATTTTTCTCAAGCTTTTATTTTTCTTCAAAATCTAAAATGATGTGAATCAAACAAAAAACCTTGGGACTGGCGCTGACCCTTCGAGCCTACTTGTTTGACCCGGCCCCCTTGGGTGCAGGAGCACTGCTGAGGGCCACACCAGCTAACTTTAGCTAACCATCTTAAGCAGAGGCATTACACAGACCTCCCTTTTCATGACATTTTTGGTTTGACAGATTTTTTCAGATGTCACCCCAATGTAACAGTGTTCACTTTACACGTATATGGTGCCTAGCCAAAAAGACCCGTGGAGCTGATGAGCTGTCCTTGACATTTGCTGTTACTGACTTAAAATTGTGTATTTTTCTGCCTCTCCCAGTGAGTAACAAGAGCAACCAATTAATGCTCTTAACAATACAATTAACATAGAAAAATTTATATGGGGGAGTGAGAACTTTTGGTGAAACTGGAAAGCAGAAAGAGCTGCAATAGCAAGAAAACACTGCAGCATGGAAGAATTTGTATGTTGTAGGCTGTTTAAACACTGAAGAGGCATATTTAGCTTGGTCTTGAACGTCATAAATATATAATAGCTGATTTTTGCCTTTCCATTGATTCACTGCTTAGCTTTGCACAAATCTCTGAGCCTCAGTTTTGCGTGGGTAGGAAATCAGTGGTCATTTCACATGTATGGCCTTTTGCAGATGAAAAGTGCTATGTAAATGTGAAAGACTATAAAATAGTAAGCCTCCTGCCTGATCATATGGAAAATGAAAAAAATCCTAATTTTCCCCTTTTGACCTGAAAGATGGCTGGTAAGCAGCAAGTTAAACAGCATTTCCTTTCCGACTGTGCTGTCTCCAACTTCCGTAGGCTGGGGAAGGAGAACTCATAGGTCCTGACCCATGCCCTCTCCCGGAGGCCCCTTTTCTTTTTGAAAAACAAAAACAAAACCCTCCGTTTTGCTCAGAGCTGTGCTTGTTCCAGGTTCTTCTCAGCATCTCGGATAGCTCCTGTGATTGCACAGTGCTGTGCCAGGCGCTCTGATGGACCCCCGACAGCCTCCCTTTGCTGTCCCCAACGCGTGGCCCAGGGCCCTCCCGTGACGAGGCAGCTTCCCCAAGCACGAGGGGCAGCCCCCGCAGCCGGCTCTCCGGCTGCACATGCCTGAGCCCCTCTTAGCACCGGGGGTGCTTCTTGGCCAAGGCCAGGCAGAGCCAGCCCTCCCTAGTAACATCCCTCCTGCGGGGAGCCAGGCAGCCGGCCGCCAGCCGTGAGGTCCCTCTGTGGAAACGGCTGCCCGCTCGTGTCTGAGGAGGAGTGCACAGGTCTTGGTTGCGTGCGCTGGGGAAAGAATTTGGGCAGGTTGGGTTTGCACTCCCTACCCAGGCCTTTACAGAGTTGTCAGAGTGAATTTGCTGCTCAGGGTTTCACGAATGCCTGACAAATTGAAATCATTGTATTTCGAAGGAGTGGTGCAGCCCTCGCGCTCCGCGTGTCGCTTGCCGCCCCGCGCTCACCCGTACCTTGGGCAGGCGTGGAGCGGAGCGTGGCGTAGAAGTACAGGCAGCCGTCCTTGAGGATGCAGTAGTGCTGCACCCACACGTCCCTGCTGCGGTCCAGCTGGTGCAGCAGCCCCAGGCACTCGGGGTTCTTGATGGCCAGGGGCGGCAGCGCCGTGTTGTGCAGCGTGACGTCCACCCACACGTGGTTCTGCAAGGCAAGCGCACGGTTAGCCGCCCCACTCCGGGAGGAAAGCAGCGCGGGCCTGCGCCTAGGGGAAGACACGCGCTCAAGGACCCCACTAGGACATCAGCTTTTCTTGTCAGAGCAACTTGGAAAGTCCACAACTCTGAAAGTGCGGTGGAAAACATACGCTTTATGATGGCAAGCAGTGACTAGCTTCCTTCTTCTTAAAGTAATTGCCTGTCTTTTCCGCATCTATCTTAAAAGTTCTGGCAGTAGATACAATAAGATTTCAAAGCTGTTCAAAGAATCAGGTAGAAATTAGAACCAGATGGTTTCATGTGAGATTAAAGCATTTTTATTTCTTCCTCTCCTTTAAATCTAAAAGGCCTTTCCAGCAAAACCTACTGTGTTTTGTTTGTCCGCAGTATATATATATGTACACACACACAATGTGTGTTTTAATTCTGCATCAAGCAGCATCATTGCCATTTGAAGTCCATGGGGAGAATATGTGCAATCTCAATAGTGTCCTGGTTGTTTCCATTGAGGTTTTTCCTTTGCATTTATTTATGCTATCTTTCTTCCACTTGACAAGTCATGGGTGGAGGAAAGACTGAAATATCCTTAGCCAGCTGGATTCTTTGCTGCGAACAGGGAGCCTGCTGGGATTTACTGCAGCAAAGTGCAGGAGATGACTTGAGTGGCTCAAGGTGTTTTCATGCCCTTGTAGGTTTGCTGCGGGCCATAATGTCGGTATATTAGTCATTAAATCATTATGCTGTGAGCCTCCCCTTGCAATACACTAAAAATTCAGTAAGGAATTGTGTAAATAGGGGTAGGAAAAGCTTTCTGTGTCTAGTTAAAAACAGGAGGAAGGAACTAGTTAGAAATAATGTTCACTAAGGATAGAAGTTAGGTGACGAAAGCAAAATGGTAAAGCAAAATTTTCCGCAGGAAAAGGATATTGTTTGCTAGAAGATGGAGATGAAAAGGATAAAGTGATTAAAAATAAGTTTCAGTAGCAGGGAAAGGAGCCAACTTACTGTGCCAACAGGTGTTTTGTGTGTGTGAAGTCGGACCTTTTTACTTTACAGGAATTTTTTGCATGTTACATAAAAGATTTTTTTTAATGCATTCTTACATTTTTGTGTGTATGTGTGTGTCTGTGTGTGTCTTTTTTCTAGTTTTTGCCTCAGGTTATTTATTTATTTATTTTGATTCTTTTGGCTTGGGCACATATAGTATTTTAAATAATTTATTTCTCTCATTTCAAGTATCTGGATTCCTTTGTAGCTTTTAAGAAATACTGCCAGGTCAGATATGCTTGGGCATAAATTATGCCAAATTATTCCCTGATAATCGGCTATGAAAACTGAAATTGAAGAAATATATTCCCATCTGATTTTATTCCAGTGCAAACAGTAATAGAGAAAAAACAGATGGTTCCTTACAGTGCCTGAAAAACTATCACTAAAGCCCCATACTGTTTGGAGGACTTATTCATGTGGCCTGAGTTGAGAGAGGAAGGAAAGTAAAATAATCTTTCTTTCCCCCTCCTTCTGCATTAACATACAGTATCCTTTGTAACTTACAATTTGGTTATTTTTTATTGAGTTTCTTTTAAGCCGATTTCTTTTTTCTTTTTTATTTATTTCCCTTTACTAGTGGTGTTACGCTGAGAAAAACGTAGACATTAATACTTTTCTGCATTTTCACGTTCCTTCTGCTAAGAGACGAGCTGGTTCAGTAGCTATTAGAAACATACTTTACTGATGAGCAGCCTATTTTTGTAGAGATGGCTCTATCTTTAGGGAAGAAGCGCAGGGATTCGGGGGGCGCTTCGCTGCGGAAGGGAGGGCTGAGGTCGCTTTAGCCGCCCTGCGCGCAGGGGTGGCCCCAAGACGAGCCCTGCGGCGCGGGGGAAGCGGGGCCCGGTCTGCGCCGCGCCGCACCGCGTTGGCTGCGCGGGCGCCCGCAGCGCCCCGGGGCCGGCCCTGGCGGCGCCTCGCACCGTGAGAGCTACGTGAGGCGCGGAGCGATGCGCGAGGGTTGTCGGCTGCGGTGTCTGTTTTCATCTCTAAAAATACCCAAAGGAACACTTCCAAGAAAACCCACCTTCTAATATTCTGCCAGAAGTGACAACGTCTGGCCTCAAAAATCAGGTAACTTGCACCCAAGGCAGATGTGCAGGGAATACCTAAGAAGATATAGCCTTTCCCACCCCTAATCCCCAGTGTTCGGCCCGGGTGGAATATACCACGGAGCACGTGCTGGTGAGTCCTCTCTCTGCAGTGCCCAGGGCCCATCCCTCCCTGCCCCCGCCAGCACGGCTACCCCCGTTTCACGTCATGTTTCTGAATCAGCTTCAAGCTGCTGATATCTAGACAGGGAACATTTCGACTCCTTCCACCATATGGCAGCCAGGCGCATCTGCTGCGGCGCTATCATGGGTGTCTATGGCTTTTAGGTTGGATTCGCATCCCTGACGCATCCGCATTGCTGCCTGCACCTCCCAGTGCCCAGGATATGTGTGTCTGCTGTGCAGTCTCCTTTACACAGTCTGCTTCGCGTATAAATAAAGCATTACCTGGTGGACAGGGTGCGCCGCTTTATCCATGGCCTCCAACCACCTATAAAACGACCAGAAAGGAAAATGGTTTAGCTTGATAGAACAGAATAAGTGTATTTCTCTGTCTCTTTGAATTCTTGCTGATGTAGACAGCTTTTAAAGGGGTGTGCAATTTTCAGGACAGATTCAAGACTTCAGAATAGATAAGCAATGGATGAATTTTAAACAAATGTTTCTAACTCTCAGAAAATACCTCTCATAGCTCGCTATATAAGATGTTATAGTAAATTAGGGCACTATTGCAAGCAGGTGAATCTATAGATTTTAGCCTGACGTTGCAATGCCTTCACACGATGTTTTTCTGGTGTCCTTGTAATCATGTAGATAAAGAATTTGTGGGAAGCCTAAAAGCAGCCTTAAATTGGAAGTTACAAAATGGTTATCTATTGGCAAAGTGTTTGCTTGTGAGCTGTAGTTTGTATGGGATGAGGAAGTGAGAAATGCTCATACATTACAGCAGTCACTGCAATGCAAGTACTGTGATTCATTCCTCTGTTTTTTACAATATCTACGTTAGAAAATATCGTCTGCTTCGTATCTTTATATTTCTGATAGAATAAAACAAAGAAAAAAAAAGACTAGATTTGGGGATATTTTGAAAGAAAACGCTAAAAACTTGCTACCTGTCTTGAGTTTTGCCTGGCTGTGTATCCCTTATTGTCACTCAGCTACAGACTTCAGGAAAGAGAGAAAGACTGTTTTAAAAATCTGCTGCACTCTGAGGCAAGTCGAAACACACCAGCTCTTACCAGAGCCTGTATGCTTTTGTGGACTGCCTGTTGTAAAATGCAGAAATAATAACGCTCCGGCATAACCGAAAGGGAAGTGGAAGATGGGACTGCATTTGTTACTTGAGCAGGCTTTGCTAAGCACAAGATAGACTCTCAGTGTGAAATGACACATAAGCTAGTTTAGATTCATAGGAAAATGTACAGTTCATTTGAATAACGAAATGGGGGTGAAGGACTGAGAATATGGAGGAGTGTTGTTTGTAATGGACATCACCAAAATCAAGCTTGCAGGGAAAGCTTGAACAGAGCATGGATGTTGGAGATTTGATGAGAAAGCTATTTTTTTTCTCATTTGAAAAACAACAGCAACAAAAAAAGCTATGAATCTGAGTTCTTGAGACTTCTGCAAGTGAAAATCAAAACCATCATGTTTCTCATAAGTACTTGACAGGGTTTTTTTCCAGTTGACCAAGGTCCAAAATTTTGAACGCCCTCTCTCTCCAGATGCAAATGATAAAATTGACCTTGCAAACTGAAAGAACACTTACCTTTTCATTTCTTGGTTAGAAGTTGCACAGAAGTAGAAAATCCTGCTTCCACTTTGAGGTATGCACTTAAAAACAAATGGTTTGCCCAGACTGGTGTCAACTCCAATTTCTGCTCCTTCCAACTTTGTTATTTCGAGGGGCTTGCATTTCCCTTCATCCTGTAATTAGGGAGAAGAAAGCTGTGCCAAAGTCTCAAAGATGTGAGACTGATTCCTGTGAGACTGAGATAAACTAAGGAGAGTATTCAAAGGTGTAAAATCTGGTGTTAAGATTTTATGCCTTTGAAACCATCCTCCTGATTACCATTTGCTTTAATGATTAATACTCCCAGAAAATAATTATGGTGGAGTCACAGAAGATAAAATAGTCAAACATCCTTTAAATTTGCATCTGCATTTTTGCTCTTAATCATCTTTGCCTCATTAGAAGGTGTATTTGTGTGCAGAAACCTTGTTAGCTATTTGCAAATGTCCCAACTTCTGCGAGTGCATTTAAGTAAGGGTGGGATTTTTCCAAGTGCACCAAAGAACTTTAGGAGTAGGAACCCCTTCGCAAGGCCAAGCTGTCTGCAGTCTGGATTTGTGCTGAAAATCTCATCTTATATGTGCAGATAGAGGGAACAAAGGCCTGCGTTCAGCGAATAGCAGGCAGAAGTGAAAAGACTGCATTTCAGCTCCTTTGTCAAGTTGCCCTAAATTTCAGTATATTCAGTATCTTTCCTCATTCATTTCAGGCAACGCTGAATGGAAATCATTTCCAAGTGCTTTGTACAGTATTGTTGTGGATTGAGTTAATGTTCTGGGGGACTGCAGGGTATTGTCACTGCTTTTCTCTTTGGTTAGTTATAAGAAGACATTAAGCTCCTTAATACAAGTAGATAGGTGAAACAGCTATTCTGCCTGCTCTCTGCTGCACAAGGGCCCGCCCAGATATGTGTCTTGGCTCAAAACAAAGGCATGCACATCTCAGTAGTGAACTTGGCCTTTATTTTAAACAATACTCTAAACCCCTTTGCCCTGAGAAGCTGGGGGGTTGGAGCTCAAACAATTGCATCAATTTTGCTGGCATAAAATAGTTGACGTGGGTGTGCTTCAAAACCCTTAATGCCGTGGCAAAATGCACAAAAATGGAGTTTCATGGAATACAATAAATAAATTATTGGAGTTAGTTAGGTGTTATCAGTAGGAGTAAATTACAAATGCCTCATTTTTATTTGCCTAAAAATAAGTACATAGCCCTTACTAAGTAAATATCTACATGTTAGTATGCATGTACCTGAATATTTTTTGTATATTCATCGATGCATATAATTATTAGTTTGCTTGTGTATAAGCATCTTCTGTGGGAGCAAAAATATTTCCTAATGCTGAAAGCTGGTGCATACAAGGTGTCCATGAATGGATTTCCTAGATCCTTCCGTTTTCTGCTTCTTTAAGATGCAGAGCTTGAGTCAATACAGTAGCTAGAGACACTCCTGGAAGTCACCAGTGCTGAGCGACCTACATTACTGCAATACCTCCAGACCCACCATCGCACTGCAGCGACAGCGTAACTGAAGCGCAGACTGAGGCTCCACGTCTCACCCCAGCGTGGCGAACCCGGGGTGAGGGGCTGGTCTCCAGCGGGGTTTGTCTCCCCGTGTCTGACCTCTGTTGCAGCCTGAAGGCAGTGGTTGCTGCGCACGGTGAAACGGCTGTGAGAGCCCTGCGAGATCCCTGTGAGCGCCGCCTCCGCTGAGCACTCTGCGCTGTCTGGAGCGAAGGCAGAATGACTGCTCTCTGCCATCAATAATGATTTCTGTTCACTCCACGTGGAAAGAATGCATCTAGGGAAGGAGTAAGATGGATCTGAGGCCTATTTTGCAAAGCAAGACCAAGTGTTTCCTTATCGACTGAGAGGCAGACGTGCTTTCCTAATTCTGCTAAACCAGTGGTAGAAAATGTTTCTTTTTGTCATTTTCATGAGTAATATCTCTTCATTCCAAAATGTGCCAAAGACATATAGCTAAAAAATTCATTACATAAACTGTTGGGTATGCCTTGGTTTGGCATGCAGCTTGCCGACACTACTGCCACTGTGGTACTTAATGCAACTGTGTGTTGTTGTTCAAGTTGATTACATGTAAGGTGCAGATTTTAAATGAGCTAGCTCAGATTTTAGCTACTGCTGTTCTGTTTTGCACGTAGATTCAAGATTTTTCTATCCTGTAGAAGGGGAACAAAAGTGTTGGTCCAGGTTTTAGGTTTCCTGCATTGAGCAGGTGAGAGTGATACAGCCCTCTGGATGTTTCTATGCAATGTTTCACAGATCCTCAGTGATCCGCAGGGTTTAACATGGGTGGAGGTCACTGGTAGTGGTCAAAAAGCCTCTTTTGCTTTCATAAGTGTTATTGTGTATTGTGTGTAATAGTAACAGCTTAAATAACCCTTCCGTTGCTGGTGTTCTTCATGTGGGTTTTAG
Organism: Crypturellus soui; assembly: GCA_032275445.1. Lineage (NCBI taxonomy): Eukaryota > Metazoa > Chordata > Aves > Tinamiformes > Tinamidae > Crypturellus > Crypturellus soui. The sequence goes on along the minus strand of JAUBNY010000645.1, from coordinate 1,998,568 downwards.
GTGAAATATCTTTTTGCAAGGAAAAAAGGCTCATCTCAAAGTGTATCTGTGTCCGAAGGGCAGGCAGGATTGCAAGGGAGCAGTAAGCAGGGGGAAGCAGGCATCTCCTGCCGCCACTGAATGAAAAGGCCATTAAGATAGGGCATGTAGCTGCGGGTTTGTAAGCCAGCCCTGTTTAATTTGGTATAAATATTTCCAGAAAACAAATGAGAGCCATGGCATTTCCTGAATGATTCACTGTGATCAAAGGGTTCTGTTTGAGCAGAATCGTATTTGCTGTTCTAGTTAAGCTGCTTTGTCTATGAGAAAAGGGAAGCCGAAAAGATTCGTGCATTGCATGCTATCTGCAGTGAAAGAAATCAAAATCAACTGTGGGAAAAACAATGAAAAGAGATTAAAAATAAGCTGTGCAAGCGACTGCAAGTACTAGGGAAATGGGACAAAAATAGCTTTAAAAAAATGAACTTAAATCCTAGAAAACATCAAAAGGAATCTGAAACGCAAATAAAAAACTGATCCATGTTAGAAAACAGAAAATGATGGATTGGCTAGCTCAAGGGACTGGCAGAAGAAAGCCTAAGGCAGATAACTCTAGGTTGCTGGTTCAGATTGGTTTCAGGTCAACAGGGACAAGAGAGAATTTTTGGCTGTATTTGTAAAATGTGTCTCTTTCTGTGCCCCTCTTTCCTTAAACCAGACCAGAAGATGAACTCTTTCCTTTCTTTTTTCATGCTTTTTTTTTGCTTCTTGTTTTCCTTTTAGCCCACGTTTCTCCATTGCAGCTGATGTGGCCATGAGTCTCCCTGGCATCCAAACTTACAATGTTTTGATCATCTGCAGCTTTAATTTTTTTGTCTCCTTTCGCGAAGTTCTTGCGCAGCAGCATCGCTAAAATGTGCTGTGTGGTGGGCTCACTGCTTGTGGACTGAGGCACTGAAAGCCAGAGCCTGTTGGCATTTCTTCTGAGCTGGACACGTTAATGCATAGGAGAGGTCTAGAAGAGAGGAGTGTGCCAGCAAGCAGAAAACTCCACATTCCAGACCTTTGTAAGGTATTCTGCTCAAATACGACTAAAGTTTCATTGTTTTTAATGTTGTTGTGTTTAAACCCTTGACCTACAAATGTGAGGCCAGAAATGTACCAAAGAACAAGGCAGCAGGGTCGGGGGGATAGATGCAAACCTGCCTCTGATTTTAAGAACTGAGTTATCCTGTGCCTAGTATTGTATTGACTGTCAGCTGTAGGATGTCAGCTGTAAGTCTTGGGATATGATGATTCTTCAAATTCCAGTTGAATTATTTTGCTAAGGCTCTTTCACTGCAATTAATTGTAGTAATTAACAGTTTGCAGGAGGAACTTTCTGCATGTTCCTCCTGGGAAGAGCTATTGATTGAGATAACATTGGGAAAGCTTGAATCAGGTCAAGTGATGTATCTGTTTACGAGTCTTCCCTGAGTATGCAGTCTGGTGCTAGGCCAAAATTAGCTTATGCATCACACCAGCCAGCAGTATTTACGATTTATTAATAAAGAGGATACAGGGGAAATATTGGAAACCTAGGAGTCAGCAGCTCCTTAAATGTAAATAGAAAAATATATCCTAGAGCCATGGGAGTCATGGAAAACGTACAGAAGAAATCAGATTGTATACCAGCTCTAAATAATGTGGCAGCTCCCAGACTGCGATGCTAAAGCTCCAAGCAAGAATGAAGAACAAATAGAAGTGGTTTCTTTATGAGCAATGGTTCAGGCCTAAATCTATTTATAGCTAAGCCTTTTATATAAAGTGCTTAGGCTTAGCGATGAATACGCAGGCCTGTACAGGAAAACAAAGGACTGAATGTTTGTCATAGATTGAAATGCTGTGAAAGGTCCACACATGGTAGGCTGGGGATTTCTTTCTTGCTGTAATAATTGGACTCTGTGTATACCACACAGAAATTAAGGTAATTTAAAAACATCTTTTTCATTTTCTCTGTTCTGTTCTAGTGGGAACAGTTTTAAGAGTATGTGCAAAAAGTGTGTACCATTGAGTCTGAGCTTCACATTTCTGCAAATACCCGCTCTGTAAAATGCCTTGCTCCTGCATATAGAGCAGACAATTGTTGAAGGAGAATGGAACACTTAAATGTGCTTTGAAATGTCTCCTTTCTGTTTAGGGAGGGCTTTCCCCTGCTCTGGGAGGGCCCCACTTGTTCTGGGAGCCCTGGATGCCCTACCATGTGTCATGCCATGAACAAAGGCTACGTAGGAGACCGGTATCCAGCTGCTTAAATGCTACTGTTGACTTGTTTGAATAAAACCAAACAGCCAACTAAGTTTCTAGGTGCCCTGAGTAGGGGAGAGAGGTTAAGGGAACAATTTACAAACATGAGCATCCACTAATAGAGACAACTGAAGAATGGCCAATTTTCCTTCACGGAGGCCCTCCTAACTATGGAATGTCCCTGGCAGAAAGCATCCTGTTGGTGGGAAAAAAACTGAGGGCCCACTGGCATGGCCAGTGGTCCTGACTAATTATCTGAGCAATATTTAGCCAGTAGTTAGCTGGCAGTGTCACACCATCATGAACTGGGGAGACCTTCTGAGAAGACACTGAGCTATCGAGATGGACCAGAATTGTGGAGGAAATGTGAATATGACCTAATGTCTGATCGCTGAGGTGATGGGGTAGGATGGCTGTGTGGTGGATGGGGCCACCATCCTCGCTCAGCCCTCAACACGGAGAGACTTTTACCCAGTTGCTCGCACTGTGCCCAAAGGCTTCCTAGAGGCATGGAACTCATGAGCCTAAGAAATGCAAATGGAAATTCTTTTTTAAAACTGATGTGGCTATATATAACCACAAAGAAGGCATAAAAGTGCATATCCCTCCCCTTTACTGCTCCCACTATGTTCAGAGAGGTTTCTCAAGAGGACCTGTTGCAGTTTTCTTATAGCATGCCTCAGACTATTGCAAACCTTTACGGAAGGTCATTCCTCTGAGGCTTTGCAGCTGCAGGGGAATTTGTTTCTGTTGACTCACAGTTCAGTTTCACCTGTTAGAGATTCTTCCAAGAATCTCTAAAACATGTCACTTCCCGTGTTACTGTCACGGCAGTGACTTCCAGCCTCACTGCTTTAACTTACTCCCTATCACATTTCCTTCTTTTGGCTTTCCCACCTTGAGTCCTTAAAAACACAGCCAGTGAAATCATCCTCTCCAGTTACTTATTCTTAAATATATTTGCTCTATGCCATTCTTAGTTGAGGGAAGCAGGAAAGGAAATGGAATAAATGATGAAAGTAACATAAGTAACTGACAGAGCCGATTTGACTAGAATATATCAGCGTCTAATTTCTGGGAAATGTGTGTGCAGGCGAGATACATTAATGGCATGCTTCCCTGGTCGGAACCAGCAATCTTTATAGCATACCCCAGACCATAATCTGAATAACATTTCCTTCATATTTTCCTTTTCAGCTTTCTCTTTTCCGGGACTTATTTATGGAAAAGGGACAGGAAATAAGTTGTAAAGATAACAAGACAGCAAATAGAGAGGAGCTAGGATGTTTGTTACAAACACATGATCTTTTGTTAAGTGTTTTTATTTTATCAATTCTTCTTCTTCAATCCAGAGAACTGCATGCTATATTTTGTTTAATTAAACTTATTTAGCAAGACAGCAATGGCGAAATTAGGAAATTCTGGCTTGGGCTGTTATTTTTAGTAGTCTTGTAAATACTAGTATAACTCTCCCTTACGATTGTGCTCATATTCTACTTCAATTAGCTGAGCTTCCTACATTATAAAGAGTTGTAATGAGGAATTCTGAGCAGTATATTTTGGCTGTAACACTTTCTTTATCCTTATTCTTTTCTGCTGAACCTAGAACACGGTTAGCTCTTTAGCAGCAGTGTCCTCATGACAGAGGGATGCGCTTTCCACGGCCTTTTTGTGCCTTATTGGCTTATTTGTACAGGGGTTCCAGGACTGCTATTCATTCTTTATATTGAATATCATGTGGTTAATATTTTTTATCCTAAAAACTGAAATGTGTTGTTAATTTGCTGAGTTCTGACAGGGTCACCTGGTGATGGTGCAGAGAGCTTTGGGTGAATTTATCCAACCTGCTGAGATGATGCTCTAACAGTAGAGCCCAGATTGCTTGTCTTTCTTATTTAAAGGAGTCACTTAAACTGAGGTGGAACTCTATGGCTTCCAAGTGTAGGCAAAACTATTACATAAGAACTCTACTGATCTCAGAAATTTACACCAAGCAAGATCTAAGTTGGTGTATGCATACGTTGTTCTGCTCTGAGCTGGCAACCCTTGCTATGTCCACTGAGATGAAAGAATGTATTTTAGTTACTCTTATGGATAACTGCTTGTAGAATCAAGGTCAGTGGCTTCAACTGGCTGGGGGGAAAACAAAATGCCCTTGTGGACGAAGCGACTGAAGCTATTGGAACAGCTATCGCTTCACCACTGTGTGATGGGGGAGAGATGAGTCTGAAACAGCAGCAATTACATGGATGAATCAATATGTAAAATGCTCTAGGAACATCAATTTCTCTTTTAACATGGGTGGGAAAAGGAAAGTGGAGGATGGGTAATTTCTGCCTGTAAATAGCAATGATGGTATGTAGCTTTCTGGTTTTGTTGATATGAACTAAAACAGACAATGAAACACCCTTTACTTGCTCCACCACATAACATGATCTGCACATTTCAGGCATAAATGCAATTTTTTTCACACTGCTGTAACTGCAGCATGACGTTTTTGGAGTCGCTTCACGTTTTGGAATTGCATCAGTGTAAGTTATTGACCTTGACATCAAAATCATGCCCTGGGTCTACCTGAAAGTTGATAAAAATGTGTGTGTTTGGACAGTGATATACAGGTTATCCTGAATTACTTTTGTTTCTCAGAATTACTCTTGTCTTCAATGCACTGTTCTAGAGAACATCTTATATGCGCTAAGTGGAAGCATTTGTCTTCCCAAGAAGTGAGATGAGGCCTGGAACATAATGTTTCCAACCTAGGTTACGTGATACATAAATCTTGTGTGAAACCAAGAGCATTATTTGCAATTCTCTTAAAAAAAGGAAGTAGGATAAGCAGAATCTATTTATGTTATTCTTCTTCTGCTCTGATAGAAATCATACCCAAAAGAAAGAATTAATGCCAAAAGGTCCAATTCAGCTGCTGCTTATTTCATTTGGACACTGGATATTTCGGGAGTGACAAAGTGCATCCTTACTTAAGCATCTTTCATTTTATCTTGCTAAAGGCCTCTTCAAAGTATCCTGTGAGCACTTGAAGCAGTGAAGGGTCCTCATGGTTTCAGGTACTTTAGTACTGTAATATTTAGTGTGTTCTTTGGAGCCCAGAAAGAAAGGGAAACTGTATAACATGTTTCAAAGAGTTGTTGAATGGCATTACTCTTTGGACATCCAAGAAAACAAGTAGCAATTGCTATTACAAAATATGCAGTGCTTTAAATTTCTGTAACCCCTGTAAACAGAAGGAAAGCTTGTTTTCAGTACAAAAGAGCCTGCAGTCAAAATACCAAGTTGGGATGATTCAGGTACTTTTTTAAGTCAGTAAAAAAGATGAGAGTAGGTGAGAAAGGAAAAAAAATGCCTTAACAATAAACCTGATGATTGAAAGGAAAAATAAAAAACATATCAGTTAAATACAAATGCATATAAGATTATGGGACACCTTCTAATCCTTAATCCAATTTATATAACCCTGTTTCTTCTGGAGTAGTTAATTGGGAATTGGAGAGTGTTTAAAAAGCATAATTAGATTTCTTTACATTTCAAGAATTTGGTGAATGATCTGACTAAGGTAAAATAAATACTTCTCTCAAAGAAAGCAAGTTCCCGCACGCGCACGTCCTCTTTGGCGCGCGCTTGTTGTTGTTGCGCGTCGCGGGGCTGGAATGCCGACGGCAGAAGGGCGGGCTGCTTCGCTGCGCTCCTGCTCGGCCCAGGGCTCTGCAGTGGGGCTGGGCGCGCGGCTGGGTCTTCCCTCGTGGCCTGTGCAGGGGAACGAGCCTGCCCACTGTCTGCTGGAAAGGCCGGCAGAGAGAAGACGGCAGAGGAGGAGGCGCTTTCTAGTTCTGAGCTACTTTTTGCCTTTTTTTTTTTTTTCTTTTATCCCCACTGCCAGCAGAAGTGTTCAGTTTGATCAGGAAACTTAATCCCTGAAACCTTGACTAGTTTTAATCTGGATATGATACTGCAGAGCCTCCTGGGACTTCCTTCTTCGCGTTAATAGCATTGTCCATGCACCTCTGTGTTTAGAATTACCAGGGGCAGACTCCATAGATTATATTCACATGTAGATTCTCCTTGTGCAGGTTATATTCACATTCATTACAAGTCTGTGCTGCTGTGTCTACATGGCTGTGATAGCCAAAAATGTGCGACCATCTTACTAGAGCTTCAAACTATGTTAATCTTATAAATGTAACTTGCTGGATGAACAAGCGTGTAACGAAGTTGCGCAAGGGAAGGGATTAGCAGCTTGTAATTACCTGCAACCCATGCTAAACTGCCTCGCAAGTTGCAGGAAATGCTACAGTCTCGCTGAGGAATGCGGCCTCGCGTAGTGAAAAATATCTGTTATCAAAATACTCCACCTGCTGGACACGGTCTGGAATGCGCCCGGGCTGCGCGAGGAACTGTCCAGCAGGCCTTGCTCACCAACTCGAAAGCCGAGATCCTTGGAGCTAGAGAAGCCTTCTCCGTATCGCCCTGTGCAATTCTACTGCCTACTCACGCACAGAGAAAACCTACACCGCTTAAACAGAAACAGAACATAAAGTGGTCGGTGGAATATACAGCTGCTCTGCTTCTGATACTGCTTCCTGTCTTGCAAAGCCTCACAGAGCCTGTTCAGGTCATAAACTTCCTTAGCACCAGAGCAGTGAGACTCAACGTGAATCGATCCAAGCCTTGGCAGTTAGTACTTGTGTCTGTCACTGGCATGAAGGAAGACAGAAATGCCCAACGGCCTTTTGTATACACCACAAACAGAAAACATCATCACAAAACGAAAACATCCTTAGCGCAGATGCTATTCCGCGAGTACCACCAGCCAAGACCATGTGCTGCTGCTCTCCTTAGCTCAGGACTCAGCAGCTTCCCTCCTTACCTTCTTGTGCTTGTAATACTGGAGGTGGCCACTGTGTTTCAGCACGAACCACCGCTTCCTCCAGCCCTTCAGTATCGCAGACTGTGTCCGTTTGTGCAGGTACCCCCGGCAGGTGGGCCGGGGAGTGTTGGGGTAGCGGCTGATGTCTGATCCCACCACCATGGTCAAGATGTCAGGACCTAGAACGTTACATGAACGATATGAAAACACAAGTCCTAACTGGAAATAATAAACAGTGACAGGCAGGAATACACTGCTGCTGCTGCTGTGGGCTGGTAAGCAACGGGATGGTACGGCAGGCCACCCCCTTCTCCTCCCAGTGCAGCCTCTGGAACATTTGGCCTTCTTTTGTAGCAATCCAGGAATGAAACTCTGGCTATGATGAGCGTTAGTAATGGAGCCAGCTTCCTGAAGACAACTCTTAAAGTAGTTTTTGTGATCTCTCTTTGCAAGAACCAAGCTTATGGGTTTGGAGATCTCGATAAATTTCTTTGCCCAGAACTAGATGTGTGTACGTAAACTGGGGTTTATGTCCTTATGGCCACCTCCAGTCTCCGTTATTTTAGATATGTTCTTGGGAGCTGTTTCTTTTCTGTCATGAAATCTACTTTTCTGCTATTTGTGCCCCTCATTGGGAAGATTTGCTTTGGGAGCCTAGCCTGTGTTGATCTGTTCACTTGCCCGTTGCCAAAGGAAGGGCTCCAGAGAGGTGTTAGATTACAAGAATGCCTGAAAATGTAATATTGTAACCAGCAGTGTGGTTTTATAATATTCACTGATGCTGTCAACACATCTACAGCTTTGTCCCTAGAGGCCCAAAATTCTGATTACATCAGTTACTATTTCAGAGCAGGTGCCAATGAAAAAGATTCAGAACTGTGACTATGGCATGTTTTCATTTGCAAAAATTTGCTGGATTTCTCTTTTGGGGTCATTTGACTTTGGGAATGCTGCCTGTGAGCCAAGACTCAGGCCAGAAGGTATTCTCTGGGTGGAGTTAAAAATACTTTGTAATCCGAGATTTATCTACTAAAAGACTTGAGATGCTCTTAAATGTATCAGTATGAATGGCACCTCTATAATTAAAGAAGTTGGTATGTGTCAAGATACATTTGTCACTGTCTTGTAAAAGCATTTTAATTTATTGAGTTTCCTGTGAGCCCTTGTCAAAACCCTATCTGGGATAAATAAAAGGGCTGCGATAGATTGAGTTTAAACATGCAAACATGGATATCTTTAGGGTTTAGTCATCACAGTACTAGGAAGAATAGGCATGGTTAATACTAGAGACTCCGTTCCTGCGGTGCTGCAGGAGGCTGCCTCGTGCAATAACCCCGCTGCTCTCCTGACTGGGCTTCTGTTCCTGGCAGCACAGAAATAGCTGCTGCGAGCGCTGAAGCAAGCTGTGAATTTCCTCCCTGAGGAAGCGTATGGCATAAATAGGATATTGGTGTCTCTGATGTCACTTTCAGGAGACGTTCTTGAAGGCAGGAGGGCTAAAAGTATTATCGTCAAGCCTGCTCTTTGGGGCATTTTTTTTTTTGTCAGTCAGCCCATTTTCTGCTACAATCCTAGTAAGGTCTAGATAAGCTAGTGTTTTAAGCAATGCTAGTGCTAGTGTAGATGTGTTAACTGTTAATTAAGACTTCCAAAGCCTGCATCACCGTTCTGTCTGTAGGTTATGATCATTGTATAACCATCCCCATAGATGTAACTTAGAATAATTTCCAGCTCACCTTTCCTTGCCAGATTTGCAGCTTCTGAATGTGGCATGCTGGTGACATCCGTTCCGTTGACTGCTATGAGGATGTCCCCTACCTGAAGCCCTGCTTCTTCAGCCGCACTGTCTGGAATTGCAAGTAGAAAAATGTATTTTAGACTAAAACACTGCTTTCTAAGCTAATATTTCTCTTGTTGGCTAACAGAAGTTGGCTGTAGTGTTTGTGGTTTGTGTCTTTATGAGGAAATAACGTTCTAGCTAAGGAAAGAGTGAGAGTCTCAGATTTGTTCATGTATCATCATCTTGTTTATTTATTAACTATCACAAAATACATTCCAGGATACTTTCCAGGAATTGAGACAAATTAGATGTGATAAATATGTTCTATTCACAAACACTAATGCACAGTCACTTAAATACCACCTACATATTTTTCAGATTTTTTTTCCCTCATTTATACTTAGACATTCTTAATGTACTGGGAAGATTATTCCATGCCCATACTATTTAAAGTATAAGTTGAACTGAATCAATAAATATGATAGTTCTGTGTTCTGAGGGCACTTAGAAGCTTTGTGGAAAAGATTAGTAAAAATTTAATAATAAAGCCATGGTTCACTCATTTGTTACAAATCATTCACAAGTTAGACATTTTGGTTTGTGCTGACCTTCAACCTATCATATAAGATTTCATGATCATAAATACTTCTAAAAATATTATTTTAAAATATCTATTTCACTGTGCAACTGAAAAGAAATCCAAATACATTTCTTTATGTCTTTTTTAATCAGATTGGCCATACTTTGAAGAAATGAAATTTAACTAAAAGTTTGTCTGGAAGAAAGAATAGTCATCTATATGTTATGTAAATGTATATGTTATTATATGTAAACATATAATCTAAATGTTTACAATGGGAAAGTCAGTCAGTTGAAACTTTAAAAACAAAAGTCTCAAGCGAAGAACTGTGCATGAAGGAGAACTTGAATTTCCAGCAATCTGGTACGGCAGCGAGTTGTCCAAGTGCTCTTCATCACAGTTACAGTATTTAGACCAATGGCAGAACCCAGCAATTTTGTTTTCCTAAAAGAATTAGCAATGAATGATGGCAATCTTTAACTTCGCTCTTAAAAGTAACCTTCTGATAAGATGAACAGAGGTTGTTTTTCAAAATTATTTTCTCAGATTCATGCCATATCTTTTTGCATTTTAGTAACACTGTGAAGATTATCTAGTTTCATTGGCTTGTAGATATAAAAAAGTATTCTGAAGCAAAATTATATAGGTAGTTTGGGATAAATGTTATTATGTAGTCACTTCAGCCATAATTCAGTCTTAGTTGTTAAGGTACCTTTTACCTTTACAGGTAAAATATTTTTTAGATTCACATTATTGGTAAGGCTTCAATTAATGTGTGTGAGCACAGAACAATTTTTGTGTTACCAGAATCATATTTATTTATGAGTAGACTACAGTAAGAGATCAAGAGATCCTTGGATAAATCATAGCCAACTTTGTCAATGGTTAGGAAATAAGCCAAACACTTTTAACTGTTTTAATTGAATACATCTGTCTTTTGAATGAATTTCTCTTCTAGACTGAAGAATATATTTTTAGCATTTAATAAGCAGGACTTTTGCTCTGAGGCAACAAGTTACAATGATTTTTAGAAGTTGTGAAAGCATAGTGTTCAAAATATGGTAGCTGAGGTATAAATCTAACAATGTTCAGACCTTAAGGGGTTGGGGGGATTCTGACACGAGTTTAAAAGCTTGTAATGTGTTTGGCCTCTCAGACATGTCATTTGCTTCTCTGTGTTTGGCTCCTTTGCTTGAATTTCTGGCTTTTCTTTTTTTCTCCAGAGGAGTGTAACAATGACACCATTTGTGTGCAGTATTTAAAGTGATGGACTCAGCTAATGGCTTTGAGGGCCTCTGATTTGAGACGAGTGCAGCCAGGAAATATAAACCCCTGATGCACAAGGCTGGGAGAGCAACAGAGCTGTTCTGAGAAGCCTTGCTGGTGGGCCTTCCGCTTTCATTCTTCTGTGGTTGCGGTCGTGGATAGATGTCAGCTCCACAAAGTGCTAGCCCTTCCCTCAGTTTGCCTCCACGCTTGCAAGAGCCTCAGAGGGTTTGTCACGGCCAACTCGGGGGTGGAAGTGTATTTTATTTAATGCCTCACATCCACTAACTGTGCAAACTAACTCCTGCTGTAACAAACTGTTGATGAGTAATAGGTGGCAATGCTACTTACTTGTGTCAACTTCAGTCACAAGGATAGGCTTGGAGAACTGGATTCGGAATCCCCAGGGGTAACTGCCAGTCCCTTTGGCGATCTTCACTGTTCTTTCGCGAACTGCAGGGCAAGGAAAAGGAGATCCTTTTTTCTTTGCAAGTCAAATCCAATTTAACAAGCAGCATCTTGTTTATAATCACTTTCCCTCTCTAGGAGCCCATGCTCATTCATTCTGCAAATTGCTTGATGGTGGCAGTACTACTCCTTGCTGCTCGGTGCTGCCATCAGTCCTTGTATCTCCCTCCCGCTGTGGGATTGACAAAACCTCATCCCTCTCAGGGCCAAGGCAGACAGCTTCAGTGAAATATGGTTTCATCAGCAGTCTGAGGGAAGTGGCTGGACGTTATACTGAAGTGACAAAGACATGTGCAAACATTTCACTACTTAGGGGAGAGAAAATCAATCCTGCCCTCTGTTAAACGAACGTGTGTCAGAGTTCCAAGCTACAAATATAAAATTCACTTTAAATTCTTGAGTGAGTTTAGGTCTATTTCTTGAACTGTAGTTCTTTTATGTTTTTGAAGCTTTCTATCTCTCAGACAACAGCTCCTTTCTTTTTATTCTTCCAGCCTTTCATTGTCTGCTCCCCTCTCCCACTCTGTCATAGTCGAAACCCTTCCACCATATTGGGATCTCCTACCACATCACTGCACCCATGTGAAGTGTCTTTCAAGTCAGTGGGATTCAACACATAAAAGGACCGTCCTCCTTAGAAAGAAAGATCAGGGTCTAATTCTCTGCTTCACATTTCAACATTGCTCTTTCTTGTGGCAGTAATAAAAGCCTAGTATTAATATCATGTCTCAGAAGGTATGGTTCCTCAGTGAAGGTTATATTCCTGACAGACTTCAGTGTAAACTCAAATTCTTCTCTCAGAGAAGAATTTATTTATTTGTTTAACAGGTACTAGTTTAATAATATTTTATGGTAGTTGTTTTGTCTTCAAATCATGTAACATTTGGTAGACCGAAATTTCTTTGAAGGTTACTTTACCAGCAGGCCAGTTGACGTCATCTATCTAAAAGATCATAGATACTTCAATACCTGCTTTCAGTGGTTTGCTAAACTTCTGGCTCTCCTCTGGGGAGAGAAAGCAATCAAAATTCTCTGTAGAATATTCTCATATATTTTACAGCAGATTTTTCATACCCGAAGATTTATAGAGAACACTTTGCTTCCTCTAGTGTGTGGTGAATGATTTATGAGCTCCTGCAAAGAACTATCTCCTGGAAAGCTACAGAGGTGTTTCACTTTGTTCTTAGCTCTTCAAAATATGTTATCTTTCAGTAACATTTGAAAAGCAAAGAAACACCCAACAAACAAAGCAACACTCACTGTATCTGTTTGCATGACAGGGTCTAAATTGCAAATAGAACAAGAAAACTTCTTCATGCTCATAGCAAACTTTGTGCTTTTTTCTCTGGATCTACTGTTTGAAAGCTTGAGAGAGAACTGATTTTATGACAATTAAATATACTTTATATCCACAAATAATCTTGTGTGATATTGCCATGCTTAAAGAAACTATGACAAACATTACTTTTATGTTTATCATGCAGCAAAAGATGAGATTTTATTCAGTCCTGTTACCAATATGGATTTTTTTTTGTGAAGCAATCACAATATTTTGAGAGATTAGCTCAATAAGAAATATTCATTTATGTTTTTATCCTCCTTTTTTCTTTTTATTTTTTTTGTATTCCTCTTTTTTGCTTGTCTTCAATATAACTCTGGCATCTTCTCCAAAATGTTAAATTTGGAGAAGTCACAGTAACTGCAAAGTGCCCAAATTAGGTACAGTTTTATGACATTTATTACTTGTAACTTTAGACTACTTACTTGCCACTGGTCTAGGCCTTTTGCTGAGACATCTGGGACTATTATTGGGTGACACATCATCTCCTCTGAAAACCCAAGAAGCAGAATGAAAGTTTTCTGTGTAGAAACCTCTGTCCTCATTTTCAGAATGTAGTCCCAGATCTAATGAACGAGCATCCTCTGAATTCACTATTAGGAGAATAGAACAAATGAAAACAATACTAGTAGGCAAAGTGGTCAAAACCTGCACTTGTTTGAGATGTCTGACATTCGGTGATTAACTGTGAAAACTTCTTATCTGGTCTATTTCGTTAGCAAGCTAAACGAGTTTATAGGAGTTTAGTACCAGTCCAGTACTGGTCCAGTGATAACACCAGAAGTAGTAGGAATGTGACTGAAATACCTCCAATACTGTTTACCAAATTGCTTCATCTTGGCCCTTTCATATGCAGTCTTCTTATATTTAGTTTTATGGAAAGGGAAATAAGGAAGTTTTTTTAGGGGTATATTTTTCTGAATATTTGCTTGACCTAGTTTATTGTTACTTGTGTTATCAGGAGATTTAAGAAAAATGTAATTGTGTCTACATATAGCAAATAAGCCCAAATCAATACATTCCTGATGAATAATTTTTCTTAAAATGATTTTAAGAAAATGAGTGATTTTCAGGGTGACAAGAGTCAGGAAACAGCCGAGTAAGAGGCAGGCCGTAGGCAACGAGTCGTGGAGGGAAAGGTTGAAACAACTCAGAAGCCAAAAGCAGACAGTGAAAGACATAGAAAATCACAGAATATCAGGGATACATTAATAGATAGCCTGAAAAAATGCTTTAGGTTAAGTGGTCTGAAAGAAGAAAAAATCACTATCCTTTCCATTACAAACAACTGCCTTGTATGATTCTGGGAAAGGTGCTATTACTTGCTTTGTTTTTATACTGTGTTTGCTGTTACAGTTCTGTAGAATGACTGCTGATTTCCAAAGATAAAACCTAACCTTCGTTTTGTTTTGTGTGGTGAGTTACTTCCTGGATACATTTAGCATATCCAATGCAATCCAATTTTCTTTCACTTTGACAGGTTGTTTAACTGTAGTATATACACAGATAGGCTACAGCTAGGGACCTCTCCTTTCTTACACAGACAGCATGACATGTGATGATTAGCTATATAAAAATCACTAACAAGCAGATAGTACTGAGCTGTCATACTTAAAGCATGTCTCAAACAACTAGCATGAACTTAGAAATGAAGAAAACCTAAACTAGTCCAAGCACTTCAGTACAGCACAGTGTTTGACAAATGAAATAATGAAGTCTTGATCTTAGGACAAAGATCATAAGTGGCTGCCAACAAACTGCTTCTTGGTTTGTATGTCGAGTCAGTTGGTCATCCCTGACGGTTTTGGTAACGGACATTATTGAATAATTGGGGATGGCTTGTTTGCCTGAGCATTGGCTGTAGGGAACACACGAGATGGCTTAGGGTATCCTGCTCGCCCTGCCATTACTGCTTCAGAAGGGAATGGATGTCCTGTGGGTCATGTGTGGTATCCGAAAGCCCCAGGGGGAACCGTGACGGCATCCCAGCTGGCACTAGCCGCCTATGCTCAGGCAACGCATTGAGCCCCTGCTGACTGCAGCAGTTACCTCTCCAGGACAGACAGGGAACATGATCGCAGTTTATGTGGTGTTGCACCTGCCCTGAGGATACTAGTCTCATAGCTGTCAGGCTTACACGGGTTTGCACTTAACCTCCTTCAGAAAGGAGATTACCCATCTATTGCCAAAACTTCCCTCACAGAAAAATAGACTTTCTAGGATCAATTATTCCTGAAAGAAAGGAAACTATATGCCTGCAATATCAGTAATATTTCCTGTTTGTTAACAAAAGGATAAGTTCTTCATCTGTCAAGTCTACCTTTTATATTTGTTAAAGTAGCAAACCAGGAGGGAAAGGCAGTGTGAGAAGTACAGCATATGTTCTCTCCTAGACCGAACAGTCCCTGCATGGGGACTTTGACTGCATGAAGTGTAAATTCATTAAGCAGTTAATCTTTAGAATTCCTTCCCATGAGATTTCAAGCTGCTGAGGCTGGTGTAGGTGGCAGATTTCTTAATGAGATAGTTACAGGAATAACTGTTCCAGTAACTGGAGGGACAATGAAGGACAACCTAAGCAGCAAACCTGAAGACAGAGGCTGAGGGAGGCAACTTATTGAGAAGGCAACTCCCAGCTTCCCATAGCTCTGACTTAAGCAAAGTAGGTGATGGACTGTGGCGCTTCTGCCATGAGCAGTTGCTTGTTTGGGTTTTGAGCCTGTCCTGTAACTAACTGGGTATGGGCAAGGATGATACCACCTACTTCTTATCACACAGATTGTTTGCTCTCGTGTATAAAGAAGAAAGAAGGAATCTAAATCCCACGCTGAGGATGGGATACATTGGGTCAAGTGTGATTGCTCGCAGTAAGGACCAAGGTAGAGGCTTAGGTTATGAACTGAAGATCCATGTCCATAGCTGATAATCCTAACAGGATATCAGTCACATACAGGAGAAAAAAAAATACAGTTGTCAGACTAATGTACTCACCTGATCCCTCGGTGATTGTACTGTTTATGGAGCTTCCTCCAGCTGAACTGCATTTTTTGCTGTCTTTGAACTGTTTCCGCCGCCTGGCCCATTGGTCTATTGCTTCTTCCTGGGAGCTATCGCTGGCTCTGGTGTCTTTCAACAAGGGCAGCTTTCTGGTCTTATTCAGTTCTGATTTCAAGTCTAAATTATAATCAGATGTTGTTTGTGAGAAATAGGTGCTAGACATAATTTTCATAATATGTTCAGACAATTATCTCGTTTTAAATTTCTGTATTGCAAATATGAGTAGCCCATTTGCAAACACAGGATCAACAACAATACTAAACAGTACTGAAAATTTCATAAGCGGTATCTTTTTAGTATCAATATCTTTTTAGAAGAAACAGTTTCTTCACACAGAGAAGAGTTCAGCTCCTGGTTCAGTGACACGCTTGTCCTTTCTGTCTCATTCTGGCCTTGTTCAGATCACTGTTATAACATGTATCTTCATGGAGCCCCTTTTTCAAGACAACTAGTTATTGGTGAGTCAGTAAACTATTTCTTGAAATGCCTTTTACATAAGTCCTTGTCTGCAGACTTTTATATTGCCTGGACTCCACCTCCTAGTCCTTTTCACAATGTTTTTCTCTGTTTTTCCCCTCTGTTCTACATGCAGTCTCCCTTTGCTGAAAATTGCCATGTTTCTCTTTCAACATCTTTCAGTTATTGAGCACGGGAAGCCCCATGCTGCGACTTGTGTCCGAAATTTTGGCTAATTAATTTGTTATTTCCCCATTCCAAGCAGACTCTAATTCACATTAATCGCTTTTAAAACTTTAAATGCTGCCGCCTCCTGCCCCTGCTTTTTTTTTTCTTTTTTTTTTTTTTTTTCTGAATAAAAACACTTATTTCAGGCGGGAACCTCCACAGAAATAACATGAATGTAAAATTCAAATTCATCCATGGACTAAAAGAAGGCCGAAGCCTTGGATACTGGGTGGCCCAAACCAGGTGACGTGACAGGTAAGAGCCAGCACATGCACAGAAAAGCCTCAACCAGGGAGAAATGGAGAGAGAGGGGAATGCCAAAATCTCCCAAATATCCATTCCTTCCTGTTGTGAGCGAAGTGCACTTCTGTGCACTTGTTTAAACCCCAAGGTCCAGTGTGTAGGTCAAGGTTTCCTGAGCGTGCCTGAGATAGAGAAGAATAGCAATACAAAAATGACTTGCTGCAATGAGCATGGAAAATGTGTAGCTTTAGTTACAAAGCTTTGCTAGAATCAAAACAAGGTTTTCTTTCTACTCCATAGTCCTTTCCTTGTCAGTGTTTCCAAGCTAATCCACTATTCCTGGCATAGGTGGAAGCTAGAAATTTTTCCCTGACAGCTTCTTTCAATATCTTCTATCTGCACTACTAAAGTAATTTAATTAATTTTCTGTTTTTTTTTTTTAATTATTATTTATTTTTGGTGCATGTGTGTGTATAAAGAGTATAAATATATCAGTATCTGTCTAGTCAATAGCAGGTTTTTGGTAGTTTTGGTAGTTTGAGAATCCCACTGTCAGTACCAAAACAGTGAGCTTGAAGGACGTATCAATATTTTCTGTAGATATTGTGAATGAATAATATTATTAAAAACTTTCCAATGTTTTTTAAAGAAAGAATGCTGAGATTTTAAAAAGTATTTTCCCCCTGATCAAAAGTATGTATTTGCATACAGTGTGAAACTCCTCGTCTCCAAGCCTGCTAGGTGCTCTCTATTCTCGAGTCGAATAGGAGGGTTTCTTTGGGACCCTGGGGAACTCGCTCCCCTGTGGTCCCTCAAAGGTCAACAACGTCATCTCATTGTGGTCGCTCCTCAACCATATCTGCAAAATGGGTGGATACATGACTGCATGGAGTATTTTGCTTGCACAGCTTATTGTATAATGTCGCTTAGTGTTTATTGTAGAAAACTCACTTCTTGAGCAAAGCTGTACTAAAATTTTCTTTATTTTTTATTAAAACCTACGTGACTGTTCCAAACAGCTCCTGGGATCTTCAGTACAACAACTGCCTAACGTAGCTAGATGGTTGAGCATACCAGTACTATCTCTTTGTAAAGTCAAAATATACTTTTCTTTTCCCAAATAGATTTCAATAAAACACTAAGCAAACTACAGAGGAGGTGCTTAAGTGATACTCTATCCAGCAATCTTAGAGTACGTACCTTTCTGACTAATCTGTTTTACTGATGATGGGGAGATATCTGTATTCTGCTGAAAATCCTCCTTCATTTCGGGCTTTTTCTCAGTCTCCTCAGAGGTGGATTTGGCTAACTGATGTGGCTGATGTTCTCCCAGCTCTATCCTGAAGCTGTCATTGGATAACTGTTTGCTGCAAAAACTCTCACTTGTTTCCTTGATATATGAATGTTCCATGAAAATCTCTTTCTTTTCTGTGCATGCTGAAGAAGCAGATAACGTGGCACCCTGTGCAGAATCGCTTTGACAATTAGATTCATGAAGGATGTTCCCACATCCATCCTGTACCTCCGTCAGGCTGTCCAGTTCATTTTCTGTGTCAAGCTCTTCAGGATCTGAGAGCAAGGGGTTTTTTTGTATACTACAGGGAAGCTTAGGCTCCTTTCTAACTTGAGGGCCAAAGGAATCAGGTATGAATTTGTTGTCACCTTGGATGATAAGTCGTTGTTCTAGCTCTCCAGCTATTACAGTCGTTTTTGATTCTCTCATGTTCTTTGTCACTGCAGGCTCTGCAGAGAGTTGGTTTTGGACACATTTGGTAGCTGCATCGTCAGTGCTTTCCTTGTCACTAAGGAGCTCAGCTGGTGGGCTTGGAGAAGGTGAAGAGACTCGTGTCAGCTGCAAATCTGCCTGCTTTTCTAGGTGATTGTACTCGGGTGGCCCTTCATCTAAAATGCTTTCAGTAGACTCTGTATCTTCTTCGCGTATGGCTAGGTTTCTCAGAGACTCCACGCGTTTATTTTCTTGTTTCTCACTTACATTGTCATTGGAACAAAGAGTCTTCAGTAATGTTTCTTCTGTTTCTTCGCTTTGGCCTATATAGTTGGCATATGCAGTTAGTAAACAAGCATCATCTAGGCTTTGAGGTGGATAAATAGTAATGTTATGATCAAAGGAGGTGAAAGCATACTGATAGGAAGACTTAAGACTTCTCAGATTCCTCAGCGAGGAGGTGAAGTCATTACACTTACCAAGTTCTGTACTGCTAGTGTGAATGTGCAAGTTCTTGCCGTAAATGTCTCTCGGTTTGGCCTCCTTGCATAGTACTTTTAAGGATAAGGATGGCAATGAATAAAAGCCAGAATCTCTTCTAGGATGAACTGGAGATAGCACATCCAGGGTGGTATCTGGAAAAGACTTTCTTCTTCCTGCTTTTTGCCCAGTATCACTAACATTGTTGCTGATATTACTTTCTTCAGCTGTTCTATTGCTGTTAATGATGAATGCCTTATCAAAATTTGGCTTATCCGGGATAATACTATCTAGAATATTTCTGTTATTCAATTTTGAGAAAATTGTTTTATCTTTTGAAGCATCTTCCTTTTCACAGGTGTGGTCTTCATACTCCCTTTTGTCATGTTGACAGAAGTAATTTTCTTCCTCCCACGTTCTCAAGGCTGAAGAGAGGCAGTCGGAGTCTCTTCTGTCATTCTCCGAGTACCAAGACACCCCCTCTGAAATAGTATCCAAGTGCGTTGTGTCACAGTCGGCGAACTCTTCTGGAGGAGGGAGAAGTAGGCAGCCATCCAGACATGTCGAGTCGTCCTTCTCGTGAAGACTGAAGCATGACTCACGGTCTCCGTTATGTGGGGCCTCCGCTGTAGAATAGTCTGTTTCACTCCAGTATGTATCTTCACGGTGGTGGTTGCAGGTTTTGGTGTGTGCCTGCCCGCCGGGTTTGACGTTAACCAGCATGTTCTTCTTTCTGTTGGTGTACTTCACTTTAATTTCTTTGCCTTCAATATTCATTTTCAGGCAGGCATCTTTGCTAGCGGCAGTCTGGATTTTATGTTTGGAGGATATCTTGTATTTCTCATTGTTACCTGCTGAGTGGATGGCTGAAGGGCAGAGGTCCTTAGGGCATTTGGAGTACTGGCTTTTCTGGTACCGTCTCTCGTGACAGCGTCTACTGTTCTTTGAACTTTTCGATTTTTTGACTGCAAGGTTAGTTCCTGTACCAAACAAAGAAAGGTTCTCAAGTTCAACTTTAATATTAAATGAACCATATTTTACTTCTGCCGTGAGTTTTCCAGTAGGCAAGCTAATGGACTCTGCAGAGCCTGGTTTGCTCCACAGTGTAATTTTTCCTGTAGAGGAGCCCTCTGACTCACTAAATGCTACTGTAGCCAGGATTTCGTGTTGCTGAGGAGAGAGCGGTTGAGCAGGGCTATTCTTCTCCTTCTTTCCTTCTTTTTCACTGTCTGATACGTTATCAAGGTCTCTATCTTCGGATGCATCTGAGCTGCTCTGGTTTTTATTTTCATGATCTTTTCCATTTTCTTCAGAGCCCTTTACATCTGATGACTCAGAGAAGTGAGCCAGCTCCTCATCTGCTTTGTTTTCGAGACTTTCTGGATTTTGCTGGCATTTACAAATGGGTGGCAATTGTTCATCTGATTTAGGAGGGAAAAAAAAGAAACATTTTTCCATGATTTGGTAAGCAGCATCATAACTGTATTGTTAGCTTTGAGACACTTTTCACAGGAAATGTCTTTTTAGCGCTAAAGGATAGCATATTTTCTATGTGCTTATTTTACAACAGTATTTTTTTTCTTTCCAGTATTTGTTAGTTTTGACATAGTTATTTGATAAGTAATACAAAGCCAAACGGGTAGCCTGTGTTAGCTCATTCTAATTACAGGAACTCTTTCCAGTTATAGGAAATTGATATATATATATTTTTTTTTCTCAGAAAATTTTAGAGTAGTGAGATGATATAGGATTCAGATTGCATTTAGAAAGATCTCCTCTTTTTAATTCCTTTTTTCATCATAGTATTTACTTCTTTCCTGTGGGGCAATCAATATCCCATTGCATGTTTTCAATCTGGGGTTGCTTAAGTGGAACTTGACTTTTATTATCCTTTTACAGGTGAGCAAATACAGGAATTAAGGAATATTGGCAGAGTCGCCCAGCAAAGGGATACCAGCATTACCAGGAGGAAGGAGCTCCCCATCCCAAGTCCACTGTTCCCTGGGGGAAGCGGTTCTAGGCAGGATTTCATGCCTCTTATACAGTACATGGAAATCTGCCCGAACCTAGCTTTTTTTAGAATAGGTCATGTCCATTAGAGGATAATAGTTTACAGTGACATCTAGCTAAGCAGGATTAGATCAAGCTATTCTACGTTAACAACAGCCATAGAGTTACAGCGAGAATGATGTGAACTTGAGGTCTTAAACATCAGCATCTTGGGAAGGGCTCACAGAAATAAGTAGGAGAGCAGCTCAGCAAAAATAACTGGTCTCATCAAGACGTTATCTACATGTAATCACACTTGAATGGGTAAATATTTCCAAATTAAGAAACAGCTTTAGGCAGAGAGATGGATTTCTGTCTTGATGAATGACCAGAGAGCAAACACATATGATTCTGATGTTTTTACTTCAAATTAAATATTTCAGTAAACTTACATTCTCTGGAATCAGAGCTTTTTCTGCCCTTGCAGCTTTTTCTTCTTTTTCTACTCATTTTTAAAACCTTAGAGCATCTGGGCTCCACTTTTCTGTGTGGGAGACAAAACATTTGATTATGAGAAGAAGTCTGTATGATAATTTTGCTCTCTTAATTTTTATCTGTCTTGTCTTTGAAGTCTCTGGAAGGTTTTGACCACGACTGACTTCATGATTCTTAGACATGACTATGTCTATGTCTGTTAATTTCTAATTTAGTCTAATTTATATGCATACTGAAAGCAATTTGCCTTTGATTTTGAAAAAAAAATAGTGAAAATGAATATAAGAAAATAAAATCCTAGAAGATGATCTTCCCATCCATACTAAGTAAAAAGTGAATTGTTTTGCTGTAGTGGTGTGAAACAAAATTGTCATTGATCTGCCCAAAATATGTGAAATTTAGCAGTTAGGGACTATTCAGCCACATAGAATGGGTAGCACTTTGTGGTATTATATTCCCAGGCAAAGCTGGCTACAACTGTTTTTGTTGACTATATTGAATACTGAAAATACAATCTGGAATATAAACTAACAAAAAAAGCCCTAAAGATTTTACTATATTTTAATGTCCTATGGAAAGAAAAGTTGTGTATTTACTTCACAGCAAACCTTTTGGGATTTTGCATTGTGCAGAATGCAACTAATGAGCCTTTTTTTTGGCTGAATGTTGTTAGTTAAGGCTTGACAGACAGCCAAGCCTTCCCGAAGGTGTCAAATTCAGTGCTACAAGGGTATCTAGCAGATCCTCAGAATCTGACAGTAATACCTGATATTTTAGTTATATTTACTTTTATTAAGTTGTAATTGAGGAGAAGAGTTTTACTTCCAGAATTGCTTTCAATTCAGCCTAAGGGAAACCCTAACAATCTCTTCTTCAACTCCTAAAATTGAATAATCTCAATGTGCAGCAGGGATTGGCATCAACAGGGATGCCTGTAGGACCAAGTTGCCCTCAGTGGGAGGATTTCAGATATTGCCGTGTGGTTAAAGGTGAGAAGTAAGACTGAGGTGACCAGCATGATTTAAGCTGTTTTTATTATTATTGTTTTTAAATTTTTGTACTTGGTAAAGAAGGAAAAGTGAAAGCGATAGTTTAGGATATTGTTTGTACTGTTTGTGAGAAAGACTAGTTTCCTTTGCTGATTTTCTTATTTATATATTACTCATCTAAATACCAGATGCAGTATGTTAAGTCATTGATATCTTAAAATAATTTTTAAATAAACATTGAAAGAGTCTTTAAAATCTAAACAGATTTATTGTTTCTGCTACATTTCCAAATGGTAAATTATACCTTCTCCTTTCCTTCGCTGCTCATTTGCTTATTCTCTTTGCTTATTCTTGTTTTGTTGGTTCTCCAGCTGGAATGTACTGAGTTCAACAGAATTAATTAGGAATCTCATCACCTTCGATCCTAGTCACATGAGTAGTCTCATTGCCCAGAGTAATGGTTAGTTGAAGGCATCAGGACTGCAGGGTAACACCTGTAACCGGGGACAGTACTGTCCACTGCCAGGCACTCCTGGGGAGAAGCTGAGTGTTCACTAGTCCAATTACAACAGCTCAGAATAGTCATACATTAATTTAGGGATCAAAAGATTTCTATTCCCTACTCTGTGTTTCAAACATACCGGCCCCTTCTGATACATTTCCTCCTCTTGGATGTAGCATTTGACTTGTCTCCACCCTGTCTGCCAGATTTTGTTGTCCTTGCCTCCCGTTGTGCCCCTTGCTTTCCGTGTTCTTCAGGACTCTTCTCTTGCATACTCCTCTTCATTGTCTGGGCTCTCGCTTTGCTCGAGTTTGCTTATGTCTGGCTGTTCGTACTGACTGGAGTTCGCAGCATGCTGCCTGTGTTGGTGTTTAGGCACTGCAGCACATAACTCAAAGGTACATAGGGCTCACATGATTATGAGTCCCTCTGATTGATTGAATTTTCTGCCGTTATTTTTGCCTTTTTTTTTCCTCCTACAAAGGTGCTACAAATCTTCTTAGCAAATTACCACTATTCTGTATTTCAGTAAATTCTGAACATCCCTTTTTTTGCAGTACGTCTGACAAAGAATGTATTTTAAGCCAAACACATGCAAGGAAAAAGACTCGCACGATTAAAAATACCTGGCTTAGTGGTGTTTTTTGTTCTTCCTTTTAGCTGGTGTATATATCTTATTTTCATCTCTTTATCATTTCCTCTATATGTTTTCCAGTGAAAAGACAAAAAAACAGGCCAAAAAGTCTTGGGAAAATGGTTAAAATTTTGCAGAATTAAAAAAAAAAAAAAAAAGAGAGAGCCACTTTCTAAATATTTATATAGAGGAATAACAAGACCGTAAGGCATTTCTCAAAACTGATACATGACTGATGTGGCTGCAGAGAATCCAGCTTTCCTGCAGATAGAGAGTCTTGGTAGTTATCTGACAGGACCCAATTATACATGAGCAAAGTGCATCCACACTGATTACTTAGAGAAGCACAAGAAAGTGAAATTATTCAGCGATTTTACTAAGATGGTGTGATTAACTGTTTTATTTCATGAAACGTACTGCAGAATTTTTAATAACCACATCGAATCAGGATCTTGCTTTTTCAGCTCATCAAAAGATAAGCAAACAGCAGTCAGTAGTGTTTCTACTACATATTTCTGATCCTCAGGAAAGATTGTTGTCTGAGCAACTAAGAACATCACCTGTAGCATCAAGGGTCACATTCAGGCAGCTCAAACTCTGTGGAATTAGGATTTGGCATTAGTTTAGACTAATGGAAGTGACAAGTGACACTAGACAAATAGTGTGAAAAAGGTTTGGATTGACTTTTCCAGAGGAATAGCTTGTATGCTATTCTGGTTATTACACTTAAAAGATCTCCCTGCCCACGTATTGCTCTTTGCTTTCGTTTTAAAAAGGCTAATAAGGTAGTCAGAGTCAGTCAAGTATTTTCCAGATTATTTTTACTGGGAATAAAAACACCTTCAGGTGCATACAAAAATTATAGTTCAGCTTTTCAATGCTATCAATTCAATATAATGGGTGTTCATGTATTTACTATGTGTGCATAAAATACATATTTTTACCAGTGGCCTAGACTGCTTATTTTATTGTGCATTACATCTGTTATATTGGATAAAAATTCTGTCCTTACTAAAATTTTCCTCATAAATTACCATGGCTGCCCCAACTCTTTGGGCATTTCTAGTCCTCTTTGGAGGCCACAGGAAAAATAGCCAATTTGAGCAGAAGCTGGATCAGCCCTTTTCTTGTCAATAAGTTTGTCATACTGGGGTGTGCTCTTGCACTCAAGTCACTTCGGTTTTGTTGCTGTTGTTTTGGTACATAAATCAAACATTGTCAGTATGAACCACAGGAACAGGTAGGTGAAATGCGCTTCAGATGTGATGTGACAAATGGACATGAAGTTCGTAGAGACCTCGCTGTAACACCCTGCTCTTTTCAATAGCAGAAAATATAAATTCTATTGTAAAAGATGGTACTGTTACCAGCGTACTACGCTCTGTTGTCAAGTCACCCCCTGGTCATTCTTTGAATTTCAGCATTTAGTCTCACCATAAAAATGTAACCCCACAAACCTCTCGTATTTTACTTGAAACGCTGCTTATCAAGAACAATGTGTGCAACAGTTAATATATTATTACAGTTAATTTTCTTCGGAAGTGAGTTAGCTGGTTATTTCAAGAGCAACTGTGTGACTATAAAGTATGACTGAGAAAATCTTTGTTTTCCTATAAAGTGCTGTAAGACAAAAAGACTGATCCTAGCTTCCATGTTTCAATTTACATTCTCTGTAATGGCAGAATAGTAGAGCACATCTTACCTTCCTTATTTTCTGACTATGCAGTTTCCAAGGTCACTTTCTGGAGGAAAGGAATTTATGGTGTGTAGGAGCATAGAACAGGAGAACGGATAAGCAAAAATGGCGTGTCTAATGTTTGGCTTGTTCTTAGTTCAGTGGAGATGTGTTGAGAAAATTTTTGTTTCTTCACCAAACTGGGAGAGGGACTCACTAGCAGAATATTTCCCTTCTCAAAGAGGAGTAGCAAAAACACTTTCTTGGAGTGGTTTCATATGGAGTAGGCCCTTCCATCCCCAGCTCTCCAAGTGCTGCAAGCTGAGACTGCCAGCTTCTCTACTCAAGGGTATGCAAAATTCCTTCATTACCAGTATGTCCCAGCCCTGCAATCTTACCAGAGCATTCTTCATCTTCCACATCTGAAATGATCTTTGTGGATAAAGGCAGCACGAATAACAAATTCAAGTTTGTTTAGGTAGGCTTTCAGTTCTTAAAATACATATTGCGACTTTTTAAGTCCCTGTCTGCTTGTAAATAAGATGACAGTCACAGTTCAGCAATGAAAAATCCATCTTAAAAATCTCTTCTATTTAGGAAACCATCATTCATATTTACTCACAAACCTAAACAATATACTCAAGTATAATCTGAATTCTTTAAATTGTACTTGCTCTGTAAAAGCAATACAGAAATTCAGTATTTTATAAAAACTACGATTACTTACAGCAATTAAGTATCCACAAAACAATACTCGACGCTTATGAGTGCCATGTAAAATAAAAAGGTATTTATACGTACTGTTGCTATGAGTCAAGATTGGGTTTTCTCAGCTACTTGTTTGCTATTCTGAGTGCTCTGAAGAGTTTGGTTTTCCAAGCTAACGCAGGATGGGCTGGTTCCCTTCCCGTGGGTTAATAGGATAACACGTTCACATTTTTTTCCCTTTGCACTTATCCACTCTGCACTGTCAACCCCGGTCAGGAGCAGTGTGCTCTATACAAGTATCCTTCCAGTCGCTGAAGCAAAAAAGGAGTGCTGGCTGTTTAATCCTTAACAGCTAAAGCAAGTGTGAAAAATAACGTTTAACTTAACTTACTAGGGCAAATACTTTACAGAGTGACAGTTTTGTCTGCAAAATCTAAGTTAATAATATTATGTACGTGAAAAGTAAGGATAAAAGAGGAAGCAACACTATTTACAGTCTTGCTCCACTTCTTTTTCTATTTCTGTCCCTTAAGCTCAGAATCTGATTAGTATATTTAATTCCATGCAGCGTCGTGACAGGTCCACCTTTAATCGGCCTACTGACATCCACTCTTTTTACCTTCACATGTTCTAGAGTGTAAGTCACATTTTACCAATTCAGTAATATTCCTACGTCAAGGATAACATATAAGGTTCAAGCTACACTATCCACACTGGAATGGTTTTATTTTTCATATATTTACACACAGGATACAAGAAATACACTTGAACTATTTCAGGACCTAGGAAAGGAAAACTTTGCAAGAAAAATCTCATGCCAGTATTTTAAAATGAGCTGACTGGTCACCAATACGAGCTTCTCCTTGTGTTTACAAACTAGTTTTGTTCACCTTGTTATGTTATTATTTTTATTACCTGGAAGCCAGTAGCTAATAATTTCTTATAGTTTCAAAATTGATAAAACACATTGATAAAATTGATAAAATAGTTTACCTATTA
This sequence comes from Crypturellus soui, assembly GCA_032275445.1. Taxonomy (NCBI): domain Eukaryota; kingdom Metazoa; phylum Chordata; class Aves; order Tinamiformes; family Tinamidae; genus Crypturellus; species Crypturellus soui. The sequence goes on along the minus strand of JAUBNY010000645.1, from coordinate 1,971,807 downwards.
TATATTGAATAAAAGTTAGTAAGTGTTAGTGGGGGGAAAAAAAGGCATCTTCAAAAATGTTTCCCTTGTATGTCTACATATGGTAACAGAACTCACTGTGCCTGCTACCATACTAGAAAAAAAAAGGCAAAGATAATGAAACAACAGTCTTAAATAGTGTGGAAAAAAAACCTTCTATTTTTTGTAGTTCAAGAGATGGTATGTTTTTTACCGTAGTGCACTAGCTTCATAGGAGCTGTCTTTTGGCTGAGGCACGCAGCTCCAGTCTTATGGAGCTTTTTGTCTTGACCATATTCCAGTTTGATTCATTATGTGCTTTGGGTTTAATTTCCTTGCTAAATTTAATTTGGCACTTTTCTAAATTGCTCTAGCTGTTAAACATCTACAACGTTTGGTTCTTCATGGTGGATGCTTCATGTGTAATCAACAAATAATAACTATCATTCAGAAAACTTCTGTGCTGCAGAATGGATATTTTCAAGCTAAAATGCTTTCCTACAGGTCCAATTAAAGTAATAAAAATCCAAGAAGAGTTTCACTTTAAGAGATTCAAATGATCAAATTAGTTCTTAAAGAAGACATGTTTAGTCATCTCTTCCTGAATGGTTCATCTGTTGAGAAGGAAAGAAAGGATGGGCACTTGATTTAGCAATTCCAAATGTAGCTAAAATTCATTATAAATATTACCAGAAGTTATAAGAATTGAAAATTGTTAAAATATTACTTTCAAATTCAAAGCTTGTTAAAACATTGCTTTCTTTTTAGCATATCCTTTTGCTATTGCTTTCATGCTGTAAAATGGTATTTTCAAATCATTTCCTTTTAGCATTGTAATTACATATATACTCTATATAGATTAAAAATGCTTTTTAAAAATTGGAATCTTACCAGTATTGGGTTGTGGACACTCTTAAATAAGAGTTTCACAGTTATATACCTATCTCTGTAGCAACTCACCATGCTTTGTTACAAATAAACCTTATAGTAGGGACTTGTATATTTATTTTTAGTTACTTCAGTGTCATGAAGTCTTGACACGTCTGTATTTGCTCTTCTATCTGCTCATGATTCCCTCCTTGTTCATCTCTCTTAATGCTTGTAGTCCTAGTTGAAGCTTCCTTCCATTGCTTAGTTTCCACTGTATGCTGCCCTCCTCTACTTGTAGGAACAACCTGCACTTAAGACTCCCTTCTCCCCCATCTTTTTTCTTTTTCTTTTCTTTTTTTTAAAGGTCAGTTCAATTCCACTGACAGTCTCTGGTCTTGCTTGTTCGCTGTGGTCTCTGAAAGCTTTTCCTATTTCCTCTTCTGCTTAGGAGAAGAATTTTTTTAAGGGAAGCAGTATTCTGTTCCCTTTTCTTTTCCAGAGAGGCTTACATATTCCCCGATATTCCTAATTTGCATGGGCACCAGAAACAAGGGAAAGGAAGAAATAACCTGATGATTTGTCAATTGTACCCACTGGATTCAAGTTTGATACCATTGCCTTATAAGCAGAATGCTGCAGTAGAATGAACACTGGATGGGAAAAACAAAACAAAACAAAAAACAAAACCAAAACTATTTGGATTTGTACAAATGTCTGTTATGATTCCAGATTTTGCAGAATTTTGAAAAACAAAACCCAAACCTCACATCTTTCACTGATTAAAAAAGAATCCAGATACTCTAAATAAAAAAAAGTAACATATAAGTTAGTATTTATGACTATGATTGTATTTCCTCCTAGCTGTTTGCATTTCTTTCTGTATCACTGCAGTCACTGCACAGACTACTGAATCTTATCATGATGATAATAATAATAATTATAATAATAATAATAATACACCTTTGTAATGATCTATTTTGAAAGAATATGGTTTCCATTCTTTTCAGTCACACAATAAATTAAGGCACAAATTTGAAGTATACATTAAATATACATAAGTAAATGTTCTTAATACTATGTCGCACTCTTAATCTCATGGTTGTGATTTATGTTTTTAACTGTAAATTCTTAATAACAGTAACAATATCTTAAATTTAAAAAAAAAACTTTGTACATTTTTAAGATACTATTTTATGTGCTGTTTAAATGATTATTCATTATGACTTCATTATTCTACAGTTCCATTTCTAATGACCAGAGCATGAAATAAGTCATTGCCTAAGGTAAGTACATTATCATTTTATATAAATAGTCATTATCTAGGCTTTTTGGAATGGTTCTCCAATACCTATTTTTATAAGCAAAATCATGTGTTAATGTAATCATTAATAGTAATTTAAAATAATTCAGGACAACTTATAATTCAGTAAGTGGAGGCGAAGTGAGGCTGTTGGAAACCTGTACAGCATTTGTCTTGTCTATTTCTTGAAAAATAGCCATTGCTTTCAAGATTAAATGCTGTTTGGTGTTTCTTGTGCCAGGCAGGATTTAAGGAAACAATAAAAAAGAAAACAAACTACTACTTCGCAGGGAGGGCAGGGGGTTGAGATCTCAGGCCCAAATCTAACAGTAAGTTTGGAATAGCTAAGTGAGTTGCTGGAAATAAAAAGCATGACAGTGGAAGGCATAATTTGACTTGAAAATCAAAAATCAGTCTGGGCACAATTAGGTATCAATGTTGCTCGTTTGTTGCTTGCTTGCTTGGGATAGTAGCTGGCTTATCATCCAGCTATAGCTTAGGTTCCTTCTTTTGCACTGTTGAACTCTGGAGCCAAAGGGCAGGCTCAAAAATAGATATGATGTTCTAATTTACTTCTACCATTACCATTCAGTAGGAGAAATAATTTAACTTAAAGAAATCAATTATTTGAATTTAAAGATTAGCATTCATTCCAATCCAGTGTTTTATCAGCTGGTGTGCAATAGCTCGACTTGGTGGCACGAAGAACGAACGTCGATTTCCTTTAATGGTAACATCCACGACCTGCAATAAATGGAGACTTTTTTCGTTAGAAGTTAGTATGACAAATCATACAGAATTATGAGCACGGGAGTTATCGTACAGTGATAAACAGTCTACTGTTACTACGACAGAGCTACTATCATGTTCTCCAAGAGAGATGCAAAAAAATGCAGAAAGGATGTTATAAAACTCAAAGGTATCAGAATTTAATATATCTCAAAGCATACTTTTTCAAACTTCTGACACAGACTGTCTGTATAATGCTCGAGGCTTTTGTAAAGCCGTTATTATGGTAAGGACCACCAGAGGGTGCTCTACACTGCTTTTTAAATTATGTATTTTTTCATAGGCAACTTTTTGGTCTTGGAGGAATTATGTTTTGTTGGTTTTCTGAAGCAGGAGCAAGCAACATGGGAGTATGCTTTTAGCTAAGTATATTTTTGAAGCATATTTATTCCCATCTCTCTATGAGTTTGCTGCTGCACTGTATTCAGAACTGATACTCATTTAAAATAGATAGGCGTTTTCAGGAATACACTGAAATTGTAGGTAGCTAATTTTGCCCGCAAGTTGCCTTACTGAGTCACAACACTTGCCACTGCTAGGCAGAAATAGAGTGTTGTTAAGAAGTTGAGCTCCTGAGTAGCATATGATGACAACCTACATAGTCTGTGGTGGTAAACAATCTCCTTTTTTCCTCTTGTAATCTTGTATTTCTCTCTGTGCTAGTGTTTTTCTCTCTCTCTTTTGAATACATTTTAAATATTCAAAACAGTTTAAAATTCCATATTAACGCAGCAAACTGCTTGTAATTACTGGACCATTAGACTACTACTAGGAAAAAAAAAAGATGCTGAAAGTAATGAATTGTCAGAGTTTTAACCTAAACCTCCCCTGTCCCACCCCTGCTAACATGCTTTTTTGGAGACTCTCAGTGCCATTAAGCACTTCTTTCACCTTAATGCAAAGGCCTGTGAAGCAAAGTGGGCTAAAATCATTGTAACTTAGAGACCTCTTGAAAGGAAACAGTGAGCAACTAAATATGGCAAAAATGTCATGAAACAGGCTTGAAACCGACCTCACAGTTACCAAGCTCCCTTATGAATATCTCCCTCTCTCTGCTTGCAATTTGCAATATCACGCAGTTACAGTATGATGACAAGGAAAATATACATGCTTGTTCAACTTGCTGAAAAAAAGTGAATGTTCTACTGTATGCCAGAACCAATACAGTCCCAGACCAATCAATACAAGAAGGAAATTAAATTGAACTTTACCTGTTCCCTCGTGAACCAGCGGGCATCCTCTATTTCATTCTTGTCAACTTTAATTTCTGTAGACACGGCAACAGCTAAGCAACCGATCATTAGGGAGGAGGGCATGGGCCAGGGCTGACAAGAGACATACTGAACATGGCCCACTTTGACTCCAGCCTCCTCTTCAACTTCTCTTCGAACAGCGTCTTCTATCGTTTCACCTAATCAAAAGGGCAAAGGACAAGAGGCTGATGAAAATGCCCCAAGCAAGGATTACATCTTGTACGTTGGACTGCCTCAAAAGATTTGAAACTGGCTTGAACTGGTCTCAGGAACTGCCCTTAAAACTAGATCAGGGTACAGAGGTAAGCATGGGTTACAGAAGACTGCTAAGCCAAGATAGTCATCAAAGCACTATTTTTAAAAGGAACTTTGAAAATAAAGTACTAGAACTTCTACATCATCATGTTAATTTCCTGAATCAATAGTTTATTGTATGCATAAGCTATCCACCTAAAACTGTAAAAATGAGCTAGGAGATGCACTGTTCTTTAAATGAGTTTCAAAATGCTAGTAATGATGATCATAGGCTTGCATATGTATGTGCTCTCTGTTATAACCACTGATTAATACAGGTTTCATTAGAGTAAACAATCCACATGTCAGTACAGTGCTTTACTTAGAGATATTTTGAAAATTCTTTTAAGTAGTTTAAACAGTATTTGCAAGAAGCAAAAGCTTTCATACTGATTACAACATATAGTGATGTTTCCATGTATTTAATTTTGTCTAATGAAAGAACTAGCCACTAATATAACAAACTCTTTTCATGCAATCACAAAACTAACTTTTGCATACATGTCAATACTTGCAGATGTTTTCTTTATTTTTTTTATTGACTGTTAAACTAAACACTAAAGAGCTTCTAAGAGTTTGCTCAAAGATAACCTGCTCTTAAAATTTCCATATTATGTAAGTGAACTGTGTATCAGAGAGTAGTAAATTGTCAGGGAGTTAGATGAAAGAAAAGAGTGAAGAAATAAGGCCCCTGGCTTCTTCCAAATGATACTTGAATCAGCTTATTCAGGCTGGCATCATAATTCATTGTACACAATTACAGAATATGTCTTATACTCTTGGTTGTAAGAAGTATTTAAAAATAAAATAATGTTTTACAAAGCATTCTGCACCTACTAGTGATTTTAACTTATTGAAAGTATTATTGCTAAGCACAATTAGGAAAAGGTCTCTTCATTTCTTTCTGAAATGGTAATATTTCTGCTGGTCTTCCATATAATCAGTCAGGCCTTAAACACTTAAGTACATGCTTAGTATTGATCATTTAGTTTAACTTTTATTTTTCTCTATACTGCTGAATATTGTTAGAAAAAAGGTCCTTACATATGTTTTTATATATTCTTTTAAAAAATTAATTGAATGTCTGTAATTTTAAAGTAGTGTTTTTATACACTCTAAAATCATGTAATTAAATTTTAAATTAAAGTTGATTTTTTTTTTTAAATCAAGGGATCCCGGGTTTAGGAAAGGTACTTTTATTATAACAACTTTTCTAACAGGAAGCCATAAAAAACATAGGACAAATTTCTAAAATGTTTTCAGTGTACAATACTTGCATGCAAGTCCTTTCATAAAGCAAAATGAAATTACTCACCTGGTTCAATGAATCCAGCAAGACAGGTAAACATTCCAGGGGGGAATCTTTTCTGTCTACCTAAAAGGCAGTGGTTCCCATCTGGATGGATGACTAACATTATCACAACAGGATCTGGAGGGCACAGGAGAGAAATAATCTCAACTTTCTGGGGACTGCCAAACAGCAATAAACTTAAGACCGTTCAGTATTGATGGGTGAGGATATAAATAAGATACCTCTAAGTACCTGAAATTTGTGTAGGTTCCCCAATGCAAGCTGGTATTTTATTTTTTTTTTCCCTGCAAGATATCTATTCATTTATTTTTGCTACATACATGCTTTGTAAAAGCACTTTATTAGCCAAGGCTTGAAATTTAGGGCTTAAATTACCTGCAGCTGAAGCACTAAGCTGATGAGAGGACCAGCAACACTAACCTAGCTCTATATCCAGCAGCCAGCAAAAATTTTAGCAGTTAGAGCAATTTCCTATGACCTCTTGTGCACACATGCAGCTGCAGGACGTACTTGTGAGCAAAATGCACATGGAAAAGCTAGACACTCTTGCTAAAATATAAATACTGACTGAACTTTCCACTTCTGTCTTTTTTTTTTTTGACTCTTCCTGCTCAGTTTCTCATTCGACATTGCATTTTTATCTGCTTTCTGAATTTCTGGCCTTTTTGTATTTCTTTTTCTTATTCCTTAGTATTTTCTCTTTTTGGTACTGTGATTTGGCTATGTGTTGCTGCATAATGCTCTCCTACCCTCTTTTCCCCTTTTATTTTCATCAGACTATTAAGTGTTCTATGTTTTTTTTTTCAACCTCTGCCTTTATATGTTTTTTTTTTTTTTCCTCTCGCTATTCTGTCTTCCTTTTTTTGCCCTGAAGGTCAGTATTTTCTCTCTCTAAGAAAGCTTCAGTTTCAGTCAGCAATCAATATAAACAGTATTTTCAAAGACTGGTGCCCTATTTGAAGGTGTTTGCCACATGGCACAGCACACAATTTCAGGTGTTGTCTGTATACTTTTTCTTCTATGGAAATATTAGTAATAGTTGTTGGTTGAGCAGTCTTTCCCTATAGAAATCCATTCCTTTTCTGATTTTGTTATGCTAGAGACTGTAAAGAAATAACTTCACAATAGGCCATGAGAGAGAAGAAAATGGCAAAACTTTTTCACTGGTAAAAAGCTGTATTTGCAGGACATGACTCAAAGCAAAGTCCAGGAATAAGCACATGCAACATCCAGGATTACAACTGTTGCAAAAACCAGAGATCCCAGTAGGGGAAGGAAAGGCAAGCAGAGGGTCACCAGCTGATGCAGGCAGAGCAGCTTTTTCCTTTCTTGTTTCCCCACCTATAGCACTGAGACACAGACACTCTGGGAAGAGACAAGTCAGTAAGAGGTAGGACAGAAGCAAGCAGCTGCAGTAAGTAGAAAGAAGTGGTGTTAAAGTCTGTAACAGTAAGGAAGTGTTACAAATATGATATTTTCCCCAAAGTTTACCCTACAGCATCCTCACCAACTCTTGGATACGAGGTGTTGTGAACGCCACGGAGACTGGAACAATCTTCTTTCAGGCAGGTTTTCTTGTATCCCCCCTCCTCAATCTTCGTCGCGCTTCCACACGTTGGGCAGAACTGGTAGCGGCTGTGCCATGACAGAATGGATCTGGCCTGGGCTACTACTCCTTTAAAAGGAGAAACAGAAAATCAAATACTAATTCATTTAAGCTTCTAGTATTGTAAAATAAAGCACATATTAAAATTTAACATAAAAAATAGAGCAAGTCCATGGCTTAAATTGCCATCTGCTTTAAGAGTAGTTGAGCAATATTGTTGACTTGCATTTTAAATTTTGGTGGCATGATAGGAGAGCACATGCAAATGCAATGCAGTACTACTTGAACACAGACCAACTTGTGCTCAGAAAAAAAATTCATGGGATTTCCGGACCAGTATACCCTGTTTCTCATTACCGTTATTTTGCCTGGGTAAAGCATCCAAATTACGTATCACATTCTTGTTGTGGCTAGAACGACTATTTCAGAGCTGCTACATGTGTCTTGACATAATCATGCTTTATTCCATTTAAATTAGAGATGGATGTTACTGGCTTGCTGTTTATCCTTCACTAAGAGCAACATTGTTGCAACAGCAATTGTTGCAATGTGCCCAGGCTGTAAAGCATTTACTTTTGTAATCCTCTCCTTGCAGCATTAATCTTCAATATATAAATCTAAGACTGTACTAGAATACAGTGGAGAGAACCAAAACCTCCCTTCCACTAAAAGTTGCTATTCTTGAAACAAATCAAAACCAATGCAAAACACCTGTGTGCTATTGCTAGGGTATCCTTAGAGTTCATATTCGTGCTACATTGTAATGTTTAAGGACTGTTTTTGTCTGCTTTCTATTGGCAGAGCACCAAGCAACAGGGTTGCAATGCTTTGGGTACCGCTATTGCTCATAGTTTTTTCTTTTGGGGTAAATAACCAATACACTCTTATTTCTTGTATTAAAGCTCAGTAATCAGAGGATTTTTTAATGCTTTAAAACACATGCATATGCATTAATATTAAAATAGCATAATTTGTTAAACCTGATGAGGAATGTATTTCATAAGCCATTACTCGTAACTGCAGATGTACTTTGCAACTGCATTTTTTACATACAAAGTTCTTGACAACATCACTGACAAACAGTGGCAATTAAAATTTTTCTAATGCCACTGAAAATGCATAGCTGCCCTACAGTAGTTGATTGTCTTTGTACTACCCACTAGCGAATCCCCCGACATAGCTTTCCACTGAGACATCTGCTTACAGCTGCCTTTTATGCACCTTACCAGCTTCTTTCTCAGGCAGCTGCAGCAGTGCAGGCATCGGTGGGTGAAGAAAGTATGAGTCTTCATGCATCTGTTTAAATTTTTCGGCAGCGGTGGGATCTATGCTCAGAGCAAACCACGCGGTTAAGCCATCCTCTCGGTCCTCTTCTGGCACTGTGCCACTGGGAGCAGCCTGTGGCTTCCTGTGCAGCTGAAGCTCCACTCCCAGGAAGATCAAGGTGACTTCCTCAGCTGGGGTCAGGTACTGCTTTACATCCTCGTGGCGCAGCCTACAGAGCTTGACTTCTGGCTGCTGGGAGCTCTCTGCTTCTCCCCCTAGAGTAACTAAAGGGCTTAGATTGGAGAAAAGGATGTACACTGAGCTTGGATGGGTTTGTTTTTTCCTTAGCCAGTTGGAATCCGTTCTTTTGTCGCTCCTTCTGTCCAGAAGTGTCGTGCCAAAGTAATTCTCATGCTCTTTCACTTCATTTGGCAGAAAAAGAGGTCTCTCCCCACCCTTCGTATTCGCCAACAAATTTGCTATGTGCTTGTATCCCCAAAATTTAGCAATGTCCAGAGCAGTCTGCCGTGATTTATTAACGATGGACCTGTCACACCTACAGAAACAGAGCAGAGCAGTGGTTAGCACAGTAATTTTAAGAGCCCGAATATTGTATTATTCTTACTAATGCATGGCACAATATTGACACTATTAGGGTGCAAGAACGTTTAGAAATTCAGTCTGCACCGGGGCACCTTTTAGACTAACTACTTTGCATTATAGTAATAAAAACTGTTCATATTCACTTCCTTTTGCTAATGCTGGGTCTCACACTGCTCTCCAAATTAACTATTAACATACATTCAGGCTGTATTACAACAGCAATAAATTAATAAATAATCCAAACATTGTGCAATGCAAAAAAATAAATAAATAAACAGACCAAATAAACAGGGAAAAAAACACTCAAGACCCTTTATAAGCAAGTGGAAGTATAAAAACTGTGCTACAGGTCACTTCTGAATAACCAGAAGATAAAAGCACACACACACATACATAACATGCACATAAAGCACAAATAATGAGCATTACTTCCTAGAAGGTACCCATAGTGTTATCAAAAGACTTACAAGAAAGACTTACAAGACAAGATTTTCTGTTAAATAGGACTTAAGGCTACAGCCTGTGCTTAGTGAGAGACGACAATTGTGGGGTATGAGGTGGTCCCTATAGGGATCTCAGTTTTCAAAACACCTCCAAAATCAAAAATTTATCAGTAACTTTTTAAACAAGCACAGGAGGTAACTGATTAATTTTCTGAGGTTGCTTTCTGGAAGTGATATTTTAATTTTGTTTACAGTCAAAATATGCTCCCAAAATTCCTGGGCCTTTCACTTGCTGGCCTCAGGACAGTAAATGTTTGACCCTAATAAGTAGAAATAAATTTGTGCCTTATGAATCCCAGTTTATTAAAAAGATAAGAAGTCAAAATGCCAAAATTCAGCATTAAATCCGTTTTTTTAGATAAGAGTAACCAAATCTCAGAAAAAAAAGCCACAGCAGAAAGCAAATACCCACTGTTTTAATAAACATACAAAGTCTATAGTTATATAGGCCAATAGATATATATATATATATATAAGCCAAGCCAGGTACAAGTTGTTGATACACAAATCCTAATAAAAGCAAGTCTTCTTTGATTTCACATTGTACATTAAATTCAATAATTTTTGACTGAATTTGAATATACTTTATAAAAGCATTCAAATTTTAACTTAAAAGCTTTTGATGCTAAAGGAACTACTGATGCCCATTTATCTTTTCAGCTTAACTACACTTCCTGTAAAATCTTGCCTTATTTCCTGTGTAATTTCCTATTTTTCAGCCACTGAAGTTTGCTGTGATTTTGTCTTGTACTTTCTGCCTACTCAGGTATATGTAGGCTGTGACCAAATTGCTATTCAGTGTCCTCAATAGCAGCTTTAATTATTTACATCACTAACATCTTTTTTTTTGCAATCTTCAAACATTTCTTGTAGCTTTTCTCAAACACAGATGAATAAAATATTGATTTTGGGGATTAGTCTCTGGAATGTTATATACTATCACCTTCATAGTTCTATTGACATTCATGTTTATACATCCAGCAATGTATTAATCCAAGTGATTATGACTAAATACGGCTAAAATTAGACTGAAGAGGCCACAGAATCACATCAGTAACTGTATAAGAAGTGTCCTAAAAAGGGCATTTGCAAAAGGAAACAAATTCTTTTTTTCCACAATAAACAAAGAGGTAAAATCCCTAAAATCTCAAGGAGAAAGGCTCTTCAGTACACAGATTGCAATAAAAAAAAAAAGTCATGCAGGTGTTTTTCTGCTTGCTAAGGTGTGCTGATTACAGGCCAAAATAGCAGTTTGTTTGACCCCCCCAAAACTGAGCCCCACAGCACAGTTTGTATCCTTTGGCTAGGAGCAGCAAAGGGCTGGGATGACCTGTGGGGCCTGCAGAATGCCACATGTGAGCTTACTCGTACACAATTACACACTGGACTCATCTTGCTTGGTTCTGTCATTAGGGATGCAGAAAAGAATGGTCTTTATTAACGGAGAGCTCCACTGAACCTGATCATGTGACTCATGTCATTTAGAAACGTTTTCCATTTAAAACATTCGCACCCTCACTTTGTTCAGGATTTAGGAGAATCTTCTTTGGGGTCTTGAGCTGAGCTTTGAGACATTGTTTGCTTTTCTCTAGTATTGGAGAAAACTAGGACTACAGCAGCTGACCTCAAGATAAGAGAAATGAAATTCAGCAACCAATAACTTTAATATTGCTCAATTAAAGGGATATCAGTCACACTGCACTTCAGTGACTAGTAAGTCAACAAATATATTTTCATGTTATCACCTGCACTATAACATAGATGCATGTAGATCGCATTTAAAGCTCAGAGAAAAAGACTAGGAGGAACATACATATCAACTTTATACACACTACAATGGCTGGAACAAGGTATGATTTTTTTTCCATTCTATTGGTTTCTGAGAAGAGTGACAATACATCCTTGAAAAACAAAGCAACAGTTTTAGAGAGACCTATATCTTTTGAGTAGTAAATATGATAAAATTTAAAAATCTCGTTATGAACCATCAGAGAGTGAAATTTTGTTTGTTTTAAACCTGGAAATTCTTCCTCTACCTAGTGGGTGAATTTACTTTTCTAATACAAAAATTAAGTAGGCAGAAAGGAATTCAGGCTAGCGCTCCTCAACAGGAGCCACGGAGCAGCTTACCCTCCTTCCAGAAGGATTTGCACCACCTCGAAATGCCCGTTTCTAGCCCCGTACATCAGGGCTGTCCAGCCGTTCTGCGCCGTGGCGTTGATGAGCGACGGGGAGTGACTGAGCAAAGATCTCAGTCTGCCTGTGTCGCCAACAGCAGCCAAGTGGTGCAGCTGGGCGATCATGTCCTGCTTGAAGCTCCTTTCCAAGTCAGTCATGGCCGCAACTAAGTTAAAGAAAACAGCAAAAAAGATGAAGAATATTTGAAAACAAACTTACAGAAGGATTTAAGAAGTGAATGAAGTGCTGCTACGCGGCTATCCGACACTGCCATCCAAACTATAGATTCAACAGTCAAATTCTTATCATTTGTATAAAATTGTTACTCCCAATCAAGTATTAGTTCCACACAGTTATAAACGTGGCTAAAATTTGGGCCCGATCACCAACACCAGTTTTCAAAGTGATTTAAGGACTTTGCTCTGAAGCACAAAGCATGTCTGGGTTTCAGATTAAACCCACATGCCACCAAGACGAAACCGCTGAACAACACAAGCCCCTGCTACAAAGCGAACATTTCAGAAGTGAAAAAAAGAAAACAACTAAACAAAACCCAGCATTACAAGGTCCTTCCTTGCCTGCTTTTTGGCCCGGGTGGCTGCCCCTTGCCTGTGCTTCAGGTGACACGCAGGTTGCCGCACGCCCGTCCCCGCCCCCGGGGCACAGCAACAGAAACTGCGGCTGAAACCCCAGTTTCGGTTAAAACCAACAAACCAATCACACTTTTCCAGCAGCGCTGGGTCAAATGAGCACTTTTTTTTTCAGGGGGGCTGCTCAGTTTTGTGCCGCGGAGCCGCCGCGGGGCAGAGCCAGTAGCGACCCGCGCGGCCGTTAACCGACACCCACCCGCTCGCCGCCCGTCTCCCCTCAGCGCGGCGCGGCGGGGCCCGCGCGGGCGGCCGGGGCGCGGGACCCCAGGTACCGTGCGGGCGCCCGGCTCCCCGCAGCACTTCCGCCCGGCCGCGCCGCCCCTCGCGGGAGCCCCGCGCGGCGCAGGAAGCGGCGGCGGCGCCGTAGCGGCAGCGAGGGCGCCCCGGGAGGCGGGAGGCCGGAGGCGGGAGGCCGGGCGAGCTGCCGGGGCGGCGAGCGGCGCCGTGAGCCGAGTCGGGGACCCACTCAGCCCAGCACAGGAGTTTTGTCTTCCGGGCAACAAATGCAGTTACACAAAGCACTCAAAGCTGCCCCTGTTACCGCATCTTCAGATTCCTGCAATGCCAGCTGTACTTAGACATGCTAAGAAGCGGGCAATTCTCGTGTAAGCTGCTCTGGGCTCTGCAGCCAAGCAGCACCGCGTGGCAGGGTTGAGCGAGGAACCGTGGGTGCTGCTGCTTGCTCTGCCTCAGGAAGGGCTCGGTGGGAAAGCACAGCCTTAGATCACTACAGCACTCCAAAATACAGTTATTGTCTTTTGCAGTACGTCTTAAAAGTAGACATTGTTAAAAGTCAGTTGTCATACATTATAGCGAGTGGTTTGCAGAAGATAAAACACTTTGGAATTTGCAGATGTACATATGGATATGCCTTTGCAAGCAGTCGATGAGCGAGTTTTAAACATCGCACTTGATGTGTTTTTATGTATTCTTATTAAAGCATCCTGAGCAGAGGCTCAACCATGCAGGGTAAACAGCGCTGCCAATGCAAAGCAGTGGATGTGCATGGAGACCTGATAAGGGCCTCCTTCCAGCTAGGGACACGTGAAAAGCGCGAGCGATGGGAGTTTAATTTTATTTACTCAGCTGGAAGGTATCTAGACATCGTCTATAGTATCTGGGTCAGGTGTCCCTAAATAATAGTTTCCACGTGGTGGAGGGCTGCCACTGCTGCTTCAACAGCCCCTGCCTAAGCAGCTTCAGTAATTCTGTTGTTCTTTCTTCCTCTGAAGATTAAAGCCTGAAGAAGCAAATAATTTCCTCAAAGCCATCAGCATTCAAAGCCACAAATCAACTACTTATTTTTTTTTTTGGTAATGTCTTATGAGGGCCCGCTGTGAACTTACTGAAAGCTAGACCTGCACGCAGGCCTGAGCAGAAGGCGAAGGGGGAAGCTCGACTGAAATGTGGAAGCCTTGGAGTCAGACTGAAAGCGTAAAGCTGGCGTTTCCACAAACTGAAGCATGTGCTCCTTACCATTCTTATTTAAGGTAATGATATACATCTACAAGTTGTTTATTTATGTGTTGTGTATACCCAAAAATCTGGTGCTGTAGCACTGGTCAGCGAGTCGTGTCCTGGCTATATGATGAAGCAAATACTACAGACTGGATCAGGTGTACTTTGAGGAGCATTTTATTATATTTAGTGTTTCTTTTTGCAGTACTCCTATTATCCATGAAAGGTACAGCATGAAATGGGGTTTCAGTTGAGTGCCTAACTAGCTAAACTGTTTCATATCTCAGTTTGTTAGATGCTGTTTTCTTGTAACAGGCTTGTGTTTTTTAAAGGTTAAAAAATCATGTACTCTTGGCAGTGGTACTTTTTTATGTTGCTAGAAATATTGTTTTCCTATTTTGGAATTTATATGCAGGTATGACGCTATTTCTTGGGGCATGAAACTTCTTCAGCATTGGCTGGCTTGGGTAAGCAGGTTCCTGGCTGGATTCTTTCCTTTAAACTCAAGTTTTGAGCAAAACCTGTGCCTGTAGGCCTTGAGCTTCATTTGTTAGGCATGTGAAATCTTCTTTTATAGGATATTAGTCATTTTGGAAAAACAATTTTCCTGAAGTAATAGAGCAAAGATTTCGTTGCTTAGAAAACACTTATTTTAATGAGTTGAGATTAATTGCTACAGAAATCTAATTACACTTCTACCAATAGAGGTAACTTGTTCTCCCCAGTCCTCCATGTTTACATGTGAAACATCATATGCAACACAGCAAGTTATCATAAAAGCAATAAGGTAATGCTGTGGCTTTTTTTTTTTTAGGTAAAAACCTAAAGCTCATGCAGAGGTCAGAGTGGTGCTGACTTACAGTGTGCCTTGACTCTTGATTTTTTGAACTTTTTTGGAGGGTGAGGAGGAAGACTATAGATACTGGCTGATATCTTGACCTGACTGGGATCTATTAGGCCCTGAGTAAGGATGAGCATTCTTGAGGTATATTTTTAAGATGTTCTTAAAGTATATTTTTAAGGTTTTTGAAGTCTGAGTGAGACTGTACCCTGACTGTGAAAGAGGCTCTGGTGGCTCTGTATTGATGGTGACTAATGATAGTCTTTTCCAAATGCTGGCTGATTACTGCACACTGCGACCAAGGGAATAATATTTGAATGCCCCAATGTCCTATTCATTTTGTGCTGCAGCCTGTAGGAAAAAATGGAATACGCTGTAGAGAGGATACCTAAACTGCCGCTGGGAGCACTGGGCTGTGTGGGCACAGTTCTTGTGAGAAGCGCCTGCAAGGAGTGCGACACCATTGCTCATAGTTAGCCTAAAAGATGGCAAAATGATAGCACTGATGGAAGAGAAACAGCTTGACGAGTGTGTGGCTCCCCAAGTAGTTTCATAACTTCATCTGCAAAAGTCTAGCAATATGCTGTTGCTATCAAAACAGGGCTATTGCACTACTGTGGAAAAGTTGACAGGAACAGAGTTAGAAACTAATGAAAGTTTAGGCTCTTCCAGAGCAGGTAGCTCTTCTACCCCTCAGGCATTGGGAAGTCCAGAAAAAACTTGCAAAAATAAAGGGTAATACAGACCCCTGGGTCTGGAATGGGTAGCTAGTGCTCTACTGATACTCTCCCATCCCATCTATAAGGAATTAGTAAGAAATCTGTTTTTTTTCAATGATGGGTCAAGGTAACTGGATCTCATAGTGACATTCAATGGCTGCTAAGCCTGGAAACTAATATGCTTGTGTAGCAATGGAGAGATCATTCTGAGGATCTTATCACCTAATTTCAACATGCTTTACAGAGGCAACGGTTACTGGGGGGAAGGTTAAATGGTAGCGTGGACTGCAGGCTTCCCACCGGAAGGGAAATGACGAAAGGATTTGTGCAAGGAATGCATTGGCCAACACTCTGGTTTATGTACAATGAGTTGTAATGGATTAATATTTAAACACTCTGGCTTCAAATCAAAGTTGTAATGCATAGATAGCGTATCTTCGGGATGGTTGGGAAATTGGTGTTATATCTGATGAGATTTCTGGTATTGTGATTGTAACATGCAGATTAAGCTTCATAGTAGTTCTTAACCATGGTTTTGGCACCATCTAAGTAGATTTACTTCCAGAAGACTCCCAAAGTACTGATTCTTGCTGTTTGTTTTGGTGCCTTGATACAAATATGCATCTCTTAACACCAAAGGGTTTGAATCAGACTGGTGGGAATTTTCACTTTGTTATAAGAACCTGTAGCAAAGCGTATATATTCCGTGAAACTCTGTCAACTTATTCTTTCGATCAGCCTAACAGTATTAACAGTGGGTTTTCTTTTAGCTATGGTACAGCTGCAATATATGTTGTACTTGGCAAAAAACAAACAAACAAACAAACAAAAAGCATCAACAAAAAAAAAAAACAAAACCAAGAAAACAACCAGATCAGTATCCCATGACCTGCGGAGACTATGTTTGTGAAGTCTCATTTGTTAGTGATACAATGGAAAGGAAGCTTTTTTTTTATTCTTTTCTTTATCTAGTTGGAGCCTAGATAGTTTTCTCCAGTTTATTCATGTGCTTTGTCCCTTCTGCCTATTATAATTTTGATATTGTTTGTTAAGGACTTGCATATAACTCATTGCTTATGAATGTGTAATCATAGCTCCTTGAGTACTAGACAGAGTAATTTACTTTTTCAGGTTTTTGACTGTGGGCTAGGTTGGTGTTTGAATTATTTAATAAGAGTTGCTTAATAATTTCATTGTCTGGCAGGCTAAAATGGTTCCTAAATGTAAGTGAAATCATCTTTGCAGTAATCCTGAGGTGAAGAGGCTCTTTTTCTCTTATCCTATAGATTGGTAGCTCAGGCATTCACTTAATAAAAGAAGTTTTTAATGGTGTTCTCTTCTCTTCCCCACCAGCTGCATTATATTGTAATTGTATAAGTTCAAAAGGATGATTTTTTTTTTCCTCTTAAATCCCTTTGTCTCAAGTGAATACTGAGAATACAAGGAAAACTTTCCAGGCATTATTGAGAAATGATGGAGCAAACACAAGGATAAAAACTGAGCTCCCTAACACAGCCTCAATTACTTTGATCATGAACCTGTTCCTTATCTGCTTTAATTTTCTCCTTTGGTCATGTGCAGCTATTTCCAAACCAAATGAGCCAGAAAACATGCTTGGGCCTATTTTTTTTTTTTTTTTAAACTCCATATAATTTCCAGAATGTATGTGGACTATAATAAAGATATTACCATGTAAAAACAGTATGCAAGCATGTCATGGGAATGCTATTACCACCTGCACATTGAGTTAGTGACACAAATCATCTTAATTTTGGCATTTTTCTAAAATTAGAGTGTTTTAATTTGCCGTCTTAAAATCTGATGAGTTTTTGTTTGTTTTGGGACTTTGTATATGTAGGTTATGTGAGTTTTGTGTGCCTAGAGGTGAAACTCATGAAGTTGTGTGTACTCTTTCTTTGGAGGAGGGGAGGAGAAAACCTGTTAAAGCTCAAGAAGCTCTTGACATTTTAAAGAACATTGTTTCAATAATGTTTTTCAATCTATTTTAAAGACCATATTTTGGCTCTCCCTCATTTTGTTGTGATGAATTACATCTGCACGTTTAATTTATAGGACAAATTGCCGTGTTTGTTTATTCGCTTTCGACTTTAATTGTCACTTGGTGCAATTTACTTCTGTTTATGGCAGCTTTAGCTCCTACCAACAGTCATCATCTCTTGGTGAGCTTTGCAGCCAGAGACAAATCTGCTGATCCCACTTGCTTTTGTCCTGTGATTTCACCTCAAAATCTTTCCAACGATAGGATCATAGGTGCAGGGGACATGGGGCTGACTGTCACTGATGACCTTCTTTGGGCACAGCTCTTGAGTGTGACTTTTTTTTTTTTTTTTTGAGGCTTCCAAATAGGCCTGCTATGTGTTGAACTGTTTCAAATGTGCTTCATGAAAGGGGAAAATAGTCATGTGCAATACTGGTGAAAAAACAGCTTTCAAGTTGCTGGCAAGCGGAGTTCAGAAGGTTTTGTGGCTTATTTATTTGTTTATTTACCCCTATAACTTGCTGAACATTATGAACAACTGGTTTCCTCCTTTGGCACCTCTGCAGATTGGACTATAAAAATAATTCTTTTTAGTTTATGAGTATATACAAAAAGCTTCATAGTTGATACCAATATGCGTGCATGTCTCCCTCTAGTGGCTAATGGAGGCTTTCTGCAGCCTATCACTTCAGCAGCTGAGCTCCTTTCCTTAATTTCAAGGTTTTTGAGTTCTTCTGTGGCACTGATGTGAAATCCATGTACACTGATCAGCTTTTAAAATACATTTGCATGCTAAGAGGCGAATTAGGTCTTTTCTGCCGGTTTGGTGCTGGTCTATTGAATCATATGAGTTCGTGAAGTAATCAAGCCTATGGTCCTGTATGCCTGCCCTAAGAGGGAGAAGAGAGGACAGGCCCAGAGAAAATGTGCAATAGGAGAAATATTGGACAAGGTTTTTGTAAAATAGCAGCAGATCTTGAATATTCTGCTTTGGAATGAAATTGTCTTGCAAGTCCTAGCAGGCTCAAATTTTGCTGCTTATCGGTAAGTAGGGTTTAAAAGGTTGCTAATGGTTGCATCCTTTACAGCAGGAAAAGACATGTTTAGCAAGTCTCTCCTTCACAGGTGGTCAGTCTTTCAGTAGAACCTACCAACTGTACCTTGAAATACAGGACTTTATCAGCTGTGGCCTTTGGTAATCTGTGTTTTAAATGAAAGCACACTCTTTCTGAATCAATATAACAAATTGATTTCCACGCATTTCAAGCGAGGCGGCTTTCTCTAGATTTTTGCTATTGAATGTGTGCTGCAGGTAAAGCATCTTTTCTGTGTAATTAAATCTGTAGCTGTTCATTTCCTCATTGGATTGAAACTGAGTTTCAAAGGCTGAAATATAAGTTAAAGCAAAAAATATGCAAATACGTTATTTGACTCTTAAAAAATATATTGAGGTATTAGCCTTTTCCTCTGTGGCTGTATAACAGATGGGCAAGTAGTGTGTGCTGTGTTTTGGTTTTAAAGTATCTGAGTTCCTTAAATAGCTTAAGGAAAGAGAAAAAAAAAGTAGTAATGTTGTATTCTAGGTATTTCAAGGTGCTCCTAGAAATACTTAATTGCTTTGAATCAGTGCCTCTTGTGGTTTTTTTTGGTTTTTTTTTTTTTTTTTTGCTTTTTATTATTATTTATTATTGCCATTGCCTGATCAAAAGTTAGCCCTGTTCTGGCCAGAGGGCAATGTAGAGAATCTGATATTCTCGTCACCTCCTGCAAACCTATCAAAAGGGCAGGGGAGCATACTGTACTCCCTAGCAGGAGAGCACAGTATGTATTTTTGTGTGCAACGTTGAGTCTAGCAAACAGTTCTGAAATATGTCATCTGTATTTTAATGTCACTATCTTAATGCGTACAGAAGCTGTACTGTACCATGAGCTTTTATTTGAATTAGTCTTCCGTAGTAAATGCTTTGTTCATTTTGTTTTCGACATTTTGGTTCAGGTGCTTCATTTAATTTAAAACTGACCCAAAATGAGAATTGCTAGGGAAAGCCTTTCTGTTTCCCATCTTACTATGGAGAGCCATTTGTAAGAGATGGAAGAGGATAAAGCAAAATTAATGTACCCGATTAGTATTCTAATAATCTCTAGTTATGTTTGAAACAACTGAAGAAATTTAAGTTAGGAATTCACATTGTTTTATACAGCCTTGTAATAATCATTCTAAAAGAGAGGAGGTGGTACAGTGGCATGAGAACTAATCCCAAACTAGTTTTATTACACCAATTATTAGTATTTGTATTATTAGTACACCAATATTAATAGTACACCAATATTTCTGCTGTCTGCAGAAACTCTTCTCCTGTGTTATGCCACAAAACCAGTTAATTCTCTTTGTTTGCCACGTGTATAAAGCCTTGCCCCTTCTTGCTGAAGGCAGCACGTGTTTGATGGGACCTATCTATAAATTATTATGGTCTTGCTGGGAGAGGTTGGGAGATTTGCAGGTCCTTAGGATCGGGCCTCTTTCGATAAACTCTGTGTAGGTTCTGGAGTTGGTAGGTGTTGATTTTAGCAGTAATCTGTGTTAACTGTTATAAAGCCAGTGTTGTAAGCGAACTAGTCAGCCGTTATAGGAAACAGATTTATTTGAAACAAAGGATGGGATTAATATTATTTTTGGAAAGGGTTCAAGTGTTGCACATTCCTGAATGAACCACGCTTACAAAACAGTTGTGCAAAATTCTCGATATGGATTGTTTGAGAGACTGGTAATTGCATAGAAAAGCCGTGCTGGCTGTGCCAAAGTCAGCACAATCCTCCTTCACTGAAGTGTCAAGTGTGCGTGCCTCTGTCAACTGACTGCAGCGCTTAGCACCTCTAGAACTAGGCCTTTGTGTCCTAAATCTATACACTAACAGCACGACATGAGCACTCATAATCTTTAGTGAAGGCTGGTAGGCTATATGCTTGTAGGCTTGTTTTGGTGTGATGTTTACAGGAGCCCAAAGAATTCTTGGGTCGCGGGGCACGTGTGACAGACCTGCCCCCTGGTTCAGCTGCCCGCTTTTGTAGGGCCGCTTGTAGGCATCCTGCTGTCCTTCAAACTGCTCTCTCAGCCACCTTCTTGTCTCTTCTGGGAGTGCAGTTAGAACTAACCTTTTCTTGTGGCTAAGTGTAGTTTCCCTTTTTGCCTATTTCTGTAATTTTTGGACTACTTTGATATTTCCTTGTGTTCCAGTTATCTGTTTCAGCTACAGTCAAGGTTCTCTCCAGCGATGGTTCTGGGCAAACTACATAAAAACTGTTCTAAGTTAGGGGATGGTGCAGTGGTTCAAGTGACTGAGAGCACCCTTTTTGAAGTAGGTACATGTAAATATTGTGTAAAGGTAGAAATGGCATGCGTGGCCTTCGTTACCCGTGTCGCCTTCTGAAAGCACATACTGCTTGCATGGGAATGCGAGTGTAATGATCTCCTGCAACGGTTAATACCTTAATTAAAAACTCCTCTTATAAACAGGTTCAGCTCTTACATGGCACAAACTAAAACAGAGCTGAAATACCTGACAAAACAGATAAAAAAAATACATTTGATAGAAGCTTTTGCTCACAGTGTGCTTTGTTAGAGCCAACAAAGGATTTGAATGCCGCAAAATATCTAGTTGCCACTAGAGGGTGCACAATGCCCAGGAATTGCAAGAAAACGGCGTCTAGAACTCTGCTGCTCGCCGGCGTTTGGAGAGGTGTCTGAGGAGCCTTCTGTGCTTGGCATTTGAAGCGGCCTTCGTAGGTTCCCACAGCGCTTCTCTGAGTACCCGTGTCTGCAGCTGCCCGCAGTCAGGGTGGGTTTATTGCTGGCTTTCCTTCACTCCTTCCTCTGGACAGCAAGTTGTCTTTCTGTTTAGTCTTGTAAATCTGAAATATGATGTAAGCAGCATAGAAGAATATAATTTAGACCGTGATAGTTTTAGGTGTTTTTTCATGCTTTGAACTTCATAGCCTTTTTATCTATAAAGTTGCTAAAAGGGCCTTGCTTTTCCTGGCTCTTGGAGCACCGGAGTTGTCTGTTGGCAGGCAGCGTTTGGTAGGAATGAAGAATAGCGATGTAATGGCAGGTTATGCACAGGACTACTAAAAACATTTTACATTTTAGAAATTACTGAGTAATCTGATTTGAGTGTGATTGTTTTGATCTGTTGGATTTGAACCTTGTTCCTACTTTGGCATCTAGGTGGAAGTGGTGTGATATTGTGTTCTTTTTCTTTTTAATTTTTTTCCTGAATGGAAAAAAAAAAAAACCTTACCATGGGTTCCAGAAACTCACTAAACGACATCAATTCACATCATTAAACAACACATTAAACAACATCACATACACCATCAAATTGGGGGTGTTGTTCAGTAGATTTTCTTTTTTTATTTGGGAGGTGGTCTGCACACTGGTTGATGTCAGACATCCATTATACTCCTTAATATTGTATTTCCATCCCTTTTAATTAAAGGGTCATTGGTGGCAACAAGATAGAGAGGTCCCAAACCATGTGGAGGGTTTGGAAAATAAAATGCATGGAGGATTACCCTCATTTAGCTCTGGTGTTTTTCTGAGACTAATATCCTAGGTCGGGGGACATCAGCTGAAGAGCTTTTCTTGAAACAATAATACGAGAGCTAGGAGCAATAAACAGCTTGAGGCCAAGATCAGCACTGTGGTTTCTCTTTTCCAGCATTTTTGGGAAGGATAAGTGCTAGGGACTATGGCCAGATGGATTGGACCTGAGGAAGTTTCAGAAGATACCCGTGTCTTTGCACTTGCTGGCTTTGGCCATGAGTTAGGTCCCCTTCCAGCCTGTGCCTGGGCACCTTCCTGTGGCAGAGCTTTCTGTGAATGGAAGCACAATAAAAAAAAAAAAGGATGAGTGCTCCAATCTCTACTGTATGCTTTGTTTTTTTCTGTAAAGGTAAAGGATCTACATTTGCCTCTCATTCCTTAAAGCGTTATTTGGCACCCTATGGCAGAAGCAAGCTATGTTCTTCTTGCTTTTAAAGTGAAAATACATTGAGGATCTGGAATGGTTTAAAATATGGCAAGGTTCTCCTTTTTTAAAAGAGAATGGAGTAGGTTTGCTTCACAATTTTAAGTCGATACTTTTTTTGTGTTGCACTAATAAATAGGAAGGCATTTTTTTGTGATGCTTAAGCACTTTGACAAATGATTTATAACGTTCAGAAGAAAATGTAAGACTATTTAAGGAATTTAGGTCTTCAGCTGTTCAAGAAACTTCTGTGTTAAAAGATATCTTACAGATGTAATAAATTGAACTAGTGCACATGTGAATTTGGCAACATAAAAGGCATTTAGGTAATATCCTGAAGATGAAGGCCCCCTACTACTCTGCAGAAAGTCTTGGCATGCTTAATACATCTTTATGCTGTGTGTAAATTCTAAAGCAAACTAGCTCTTCCTAAGGAGCAATCCTGTTCCTGTGGTGCTGGTTCTGCAGCCCTTGTTTGGCGGTTGCCAGGCCCTGTTAACCAGTGCCATGTGGGGTGGATTTCTTGATGTGCTGCCTTCCTTGCACCTAAAACCTTACAGCCTGGTTGCTTATGGCTTTCCTTGCTGCCATGCATCTTTAATCTGTCTTGCAGAGTTGAAAGGCTCTGTACATCCTTATCGATATTCTCCAGTCGTTCAGGCCACTCGCTTTAAGTTGCTTAAAATATTTTGCAGGCAGCTACACAAGCTTCAAGGCTTCAACGAAGAGAAAGAAAATAGAATAGAAAAGAAATAGAACATTGAGACAATAGTCTGTTAAAGACCCTTAATGGTCTACAGCATTTTATCAAGAGAGCAAAGAAAACATTGGGGGGGAGGAGTGGAGACAGGGAAGATGAAAGCAAGAGGCACCTTTCCAGGATGTTAGAAAAATGACCAGAGAGGGCTTAAGAAAATTCCTTCCTGCTGTACTGCCCTCCCTGTTTTGAGGAGTGAAAGGAAGAAGTATTTCATCTTCCCTTCTAAAGAAGGCAGTGGTTGTCCTTTGGCAGATTTTCATTATTTTATTATATATATTTTAATGTCATGATTTGCATTAAAGTGCTTTAGGAGGGAGAAAGTAATTGGGCATCAGAAAGTAGCTGTCAGGAAAAGTCACTTAGGAAAATAAGAGGGAGAAGCAAATGCATATATACCCTTTTCTCCTATATATTGATGTCCTTTTAATTTTTTTTTTTTATGCTCACAGCTGCTTCATGCTGTTTTTTGCTTGGTCCTGCCCATGTTGATTCACAGTCACCCTCTACACTGGTTTTCAGGGCCTTAGTGACAGACAACAAGTAGCTCGTGCACAAATAGTGCCTCAGAAAACTGCCCTAAGAGCTCAAAGAGGTCCTCTGCCGAATGAGGGGGATGTTGTTAGAATTAATTAGCTGACACTTTTTATCTCTGGGAGATCTTTAGGTAAGATGCTGTAGAAGTGAAATAATTACTCTGTCCTTGCAATAAATACTGATTGTAATAAATGAGTAAAAGATTATGGTGAATCATTCTGCCATCCTAATATAATAACTCCATAAAATCCTGATTAGGATTTCAAAATATATTTTTCCTTTTATTGTAAAGATTATTAATAACTGAAGCTTGTGAACTATCGAGATGGAGTAATGTCCTTGAAATGGCAACTTGGTTTAGAGATTTATGTACAACAAATTTGACTTTTTTTTTTACTGAACCTCTTATCCTTTTTATTTGAAAAATGTAAATATTACAATTTATTAAAAACATGGGATTGCCTCCCTGATTGCTAATACTGTATTACTTTTATTAGGCATGCATATGGTGAGGACATCCAAGCTGTATTATGGTTAATGAGGAGAAGCAGATGAATATTTCTGACCCTTCATTACACCTGCTAGCACCAACAGCCCAACTGCTATTGCACTGAAGAGCCCATTGCAAACTTTTAACAGGACAATTTAGGCTAACACTCTTATAAATGAGCTCTGCATTAAAAGTGGAATCTGGAATAGAGCCATTTTTTATTCATAGCTCCTCTAAGGCTTTTTAGAGGAAAGTGCAGAAAAAAAGATATAAACTCTTTGTAGGCTCCCCTAAAACATTATTTACAGGTTTCTTTCACGTGTGGGATCAGAGTTGCACGTATGGGAATGGGCTTTATTGTTCAGACTTGCCTCCTGAAAGTGAAGATGCTGCGTGGCCATTCATCTTGCCTCCTTGCAGAAGCAACACGGTGTGAGGTGCTGGAGTTCTGGCCTGAGGCTTGCTGCCTTACCTCTCCCAAACCTCTGCCGAAGAGACTGACTGCGGCGTGTTCCCAGTGCAGCCGCGCAGTGCTTCCTTGGCTCCGGGCTCTTTCTGAAGGCCAAGGTGCCAAGTTATTGCAGTGCTACTAAGCCCTCCTGTTTTAGACCTATAGTCAAATTCAGTCAGCTGTGATAAGTAAAAAGGAATGCAATTGAAAATGAATTTTTATCTGCTGACATGGATTTGTCCTTTGTCTTTCTTAAGCATAAAGAAAGAATCCTAGCAGATCATGAACTCGCCAAGCATCCTTAGCAGTGAACAAAATGACTTCCCTCACGGGATTATAGTGATCCGAACATGTAATTCATTGTAAATTCTGATAGCCCATAGAGGTTACCCTGGATCAGCTATCCCATTGCACACAGGACAGGGAACATATTTCTCTTCATTCCAAGATTATCAGGTTTGCTGTGTGTATTCCTGGCTGTAGAGGCCTCCTTGCGTCCATCAGGTGGAAGTGAAAAGGTGCATGTGCTTCTATATGCCCCTTCATTCCCCTTGCAGTGAGATGTCACAGTATGCAAGGAAAGGCAGAATTTAGGCGTTTTGTATGGGAATGACTTTCATGCCATCTAGAGTGTGGTTTTCTCTGATACATCTGAGATGCACTGACAATTTCATACCTTAATCTTCATTTGGTCCTTTTCTGACAGAGATTCAGGTAGGAGCAGAGCGGGGTGAAAGGAAGAACTATGTTTTTGAAAACCTCTGATTGTGTTATTTCCTGTATCAACTGAATACTTCTGCATGTTTTCAGTTCAAACTTCAGTTCAAGCCTTTTGGGTACCAAAACTAGGTAACAAATGATATGTGAGCTACAGTTCCATGTGCAATGAATGTCCTAGTAGGTAGAGAAGCACCTGGCTTGAAGTTCAATTTGAGAAGATTTGGTAAGGTTTTTGAATAAAGAACAAGTCAAGAAAAAACAACAGATCTTGGAAAGGCTGTCACTGTCATAGTGGAATCATTCAGGGGATCCTATTTTATTTGATATTTATATTTTTTTCCTTAAACTTGGGTTTGTTTGCCATTATACTTGCAAACTTGTTTTGGGTGTACCATCTGTTTTGTTCCAAGACTATAATGTATGCTTTTTTAAATCCCATCTACCTGTATATGTCTTGAGCATCTCTTGTGTTCATGTGTGTCAGTGGAGCTGCAGGAAGCAGATATGAAAAGGATTTACTGGGTCATGAAGTAAAGCCTTCTGCTCTGGTGTCCAAGGACATGATATAATTCCATTCACTGGCTTACCCAACTATGCTCTTGATTTTAAATTGGTTTATCCTCATCTCGTTCCTGGGTGTCTGTTCAAGAAGGCTGTCCCAAATTGGACTTGTCTGAAAGTTAGAAAGCCCCAAGTGGAGTATTTGTCCTTTTATCTAAAATCCAATGTGCAATTATTACTGCTCATAAAACCCTTTTAAGATGTTTAAGTACCTACCATTTAAGAAGATATGTTTTCCAAATAAACTTATGAGCTTCAGTAGAAGATTTAACTCCTGAGATTGTGTCCTATCTCTTGGGTTTTTTTTTTTCCCCTTAGCACAGAGGTAATAGTGGTGCTGTTCCCCTCCAGTGACCTCTGACTTGCTGATGCCCCTTCCCTCATAGCAATTTAAAGCACTGCCAACAAAGGATGCTCTGCCATGTGTTGAATCTGTCAGGCTTTTAACTAGTTTCTCCTCAGGTGTCCATTGAAGATGAAGCAGGTTTTGAACAAATGTGTCTCGGGGCCTGTTTGCTAGCTAATTTTTCATTGACTTTCCAGCTGCACCAGCAACCCGAATAAGGAAAAAACGAAAGGTGATTTTTCAAGACAAATCCTCGCTCAAATAGAATAAGCAAGGTACTGTTTGCTGTTTGTCTTTTGAGATATATTACTTCTACCAATTATCTTCGTCTGTTGCTTGTCACCTCTACATTTGTTTAGGTCAGCAGCAGTAGAAAATCTGACTGGAAATGCAGGCCTAGAGCTTTAAAGTGCTTTTTCTGGCTTTTTGTAGAAATTAATTCCAGGACCACTCTTTCTACCTTAGGGATTTTCTGCATTTGAAACGCTTTAGTTACAAAGGTCATGCATATAAGGAGTTGACAGTGCCTGATAAGCTTGTAAGTAGACTGTTTCATTAGAAGATAATAAAACTAAT
>JAUBNY010000645.1:1925181-1944604 GCA_032275445.1 Crypturellus soui | reverse complement strand
AAATAACTTGTGTTTCAAATGAGCATGTGAAGAGACAAAATGGGTCAAGTCATATTCAGGCTGTCCCTGCCCTCTTTGGACACTATCCTTCAGAGTTACTAAATCAGCATCTTCTTATGCTGCTTGTAAGATGGGGTCAAGAATTCCTGCAAATCACAAATCTGGGACTAAAGTCCAGGGGAGGCTTAGCATGAAGAGCTGAAATGCTTGGTGTTTAAGCATTTGCTGTTCTGCTTGACCCTTCCTTAAGTATCCTATATGTGGCACTTTCTATGGGGATGCTGAGGCCTGTGTTAGATTATATCCTGCAGAGATATGTAAAAAAGAGGTTTCCTGCCTCTTTTAGATATAAAAAAAGGCCAAAAGAGATTTCCTGCTTTGCATTTATTTTAAAGTGAGCCACTTTGATTTGTATAATCAGCTCATTTGGTGTAGTTATTTCAGTCTCAGAATTCTGAGGTAACTGGTGGCTTTAACATGTTTCTTTTTTTTTTTTCATTTAAGTGTTTGTGAGTCACCTTTGTGTAAGATTGAGCCACATAAACATTTGGTATGAGCTGTCGGATGGCCAGTAAGCAGTTAACAAATATCACCGCCAGTCTAGAATCTGAACTTGAGTAGACTATTTTTGCCTTGTTTGTCAAAGTAGTGTTGTTAGTGTTAAAAGATAATGATCAGTGTAAATTAGCTCCCATTGCTTCTTTACATTTTTACCCATGTTAGTGTATACTGAATTAATATTGAATTGTATTTTTTGTGTATCTTAATTATTATTTTTGTTTTTTAATGTTTGGTTTACATCTAACATGAGGAAGGAGGACATTTAGCCTTGTAGTTCAGTAACCAGCTCCCCTGTTAAACTCTTAACCACCTGTATGTGATGTTATTGAACACATTTTGGCTTTCTTCATGTTGATATACTTCTATCAAAATCTAAAATCTGAAAATAACAAGATCTCTCATTTTTTACAACCAAATTGGGACATATGGAAAATTTTTTACAAATAAACCATTGATGAAAAAAGGTACAACACAGATGCATCTCCAGTATTGTTCACGTAGCACATTTGGGAGATTAAAATATAGATTTGAAAGTAAACATGTATTTAGTTGCTTTCCAGAGGCATTAGCGGGTAACTTCTTTTTCCATTTTGATTTCATTAAACTGGATGCTCCTTCTTTGTATTGGTTTGGCTTTCTCTTTTGGTGATAATACAAGAGAGAGTTCAGCATTCTTGACCAAGTATCCCTTTGCACACTTGAAACTAAGTGACAGGAGAAGCAAAGTGGTGTCAGAGATGCTGTATTACAGAGCTGCTAGATTTTTTTCTTTTTTTTTTTCTCATTAGAGACTTGTGGCCATGACCCAACAATTTTGCCTTCTGTAGTCAGGTGGCTTTTAAAGCAGACTTCATATGAATGTAGCTTTTAGTGAAATGGTATGTGGTATGAGATTGATTTACTAGGTGCAGCCTTGAGACACCCTTCATTCTAGATAAAGAATGAAAATTGGTGCAAGGATACTTAGATTTGAGACATAATTTAGAAATCATATGTCTAAAATGAAGCGCATAAATGCTTCTGTGAGATAGAGAGCTCTGTTCCTTTGTCAGTTACCTAATCAATGTTTTTTTTATCTCTTTAGAGCTTTCTGAATTACTAGGGGTAGTTACTAGGGGTTTCTGAACTAGGAGTTCAGAACATTCTAAATTAATAATAACAATAATAATAATAATAAAGGGTACCTTACCCATTATTATTAAAAATAACAAAGGAATGCTCATCTAAATTAATAATTGCAGTATGCTGTTTCCAGGTTGCTGTTTCCAAGTTGAAAATACTTAGAAGACCCGTATAGAGTTAATAAAAGATCCTGTAATATTTTGAGGGATGATACTGACTTGATTATAAAATTCTATAATGTTTGTCAAAAATTTGTTTTAAAAATAAACAAAAATCTTTGAAAAATAAGATGAAGTGTCTCGCATGGAAAACTTGTGTTTCAGTGTTTTCTTTTAACTAGCAGATGTCAAGAACTGTCATTTATGTGTAGGTGGTCAATTATATTTTCTTATCATTTGATTTCACTTTTAGAGTGTGCTTCATAGTTCCTTATTTTGACATTCTTAATGGCTTTAATGGGAATGCTGCTCTTCACTATTTTTACCATATGTGACCCAGTTCTAGACAAAGACTTGGACAAAATGGAAGGCTTTACAATGGCAATCCACTTGGTGAAGCCAAAGTGAATGCACTTTTCAGGATGGAACCTGTCACCTTGGGACGAGTGAGACGGGTACAATAAGTGGAGCGAGATGCTGTGCCTGAAGGAGCCGCTTTGTATGCGACAAAGGCTTCCTGAACAGTCAGAGTTCTCACTTTTGTCAGCCTAATGGATAAGACACTTGTTGCCTAATTATAATTCCTCTTCTTCACAACTTGTAGCATCTGTGTTGTCCACCTTTGTGAATAGGAGATTTTGAAGGGAGAAACTATAGAGATGCTCGTGCTTAACGGATTGCAAAGATGAAGTAGGAGATATAAAAGGATTAAAGTTAAAATGGAGTAAATTCCCGAAAACAAACAAAGCTGGGGAAAAAAATGCAAAAGCTCTCAAGGTTAAACTAAGAGAGAATTCCAAAAGCTAAATAGGCTTAAAGTCCCTTTTTTGTTTTGAATCATTACTACTCGTAAAGAATATCGTACAGACAGGCTGTGGTTAATTATGCATGTTGATGCAGGAGTTCTCAGAACGAAGGATATTGCTTTACTTGGTTATTTAGAGCGAGGTCAAAATAAAATGTATTTTAGCTTTTGCACTTCCTTTATGGGCTTTTAAAGATATTCTTAGTTTCTAATGGGTGACTGTAATTCATTGTCTGGCTAGATGTGGACAGATACCATAATCGATTAACAAGAGCTGTATTTCTAGGTTTCAGAGTTTTTGTTAGGTATTAAAATACTCTTACTCCTTTTTATGACAAGAATCACAATCAGAATGAAATTAGAACTCTACAGCCTTTTCTGAATTTCTGTCCAAGACCACAGCTAGGGGGAATGAGCTCGTGTTGTAAGTATGAAACCCTGTTTATTCTCTTTGAGTTATACAATGCCCCTTTTATGTGACCATTATTCCCATAACTCAGATAAGAGATTTGCTTCATGATATACGTTTATATTCCTTTTCCAAGTAACTTTCCAGGATATTGGGAAATATTTTTTTCTTGGCGAATTCTTTGCCTGTCTTGGTGAGCGTTCTCAATATGCAACCTGTACAAGTTGTGGGGAGCAAGGGGGGCTCTAGGAGTATTTATTTCTGCCTGTGTATCATGCCTTTACCTGGGAATAATACTGGATTCAACTGGATTTTGACCCAGAGGAAAAAGAAGGGATTTGAAGTACAGTTGCATTATGCTTGTTCCCTTTGTAGCAATTAACCAAAAGCAGAAGTTTCTTATTGGCTTTCATGGACTTCCCACTGACAGCTCAAACTGAGTATTTCCTCTGTTGCTCTTGGTGGACCTTGTTATTTCATTTGTGCAGGTGTTGCCTATACATGTTTATTTGATAGTTTCTGACCTGGTTTGAACAGAGGTACTTGCATGAGTAGCTTGTACTGCAGTGATGCTGTTGCCAGTGTGTTGGTATATAGCATGTTGGTGTGTGTGTGTATGTCTAAGTGTGTTGGTATTTTGCTCTTTTCAAATCTTTCAATCTTTTCAAATGCTTGTAAACTGGCAATTAATGTATTATTTGCATAAAAAACAGTATATTTCAGGGCATAATATAAAAATGCATTTAAGAAACAAGCCTTCTTCTGCTTACTTGCACTAGTTTCCTTATTGCCCTAGGGACAGATGCTCAGCATGTGTAAATTGTCGTCGCTCTGACATCCAGATCTGTGGCAGTTTACACCTGCTGAAGATACTCTGGCCATGGCTATGTTTGTACAGATTCTAGTAATGCTATGTCTTGTATATGCTTTATGTATGGTTTCAAGCACTTACAACCTTTCTTTTTACTACCATTGGGAAATAATCTTTTAAACTGATTTTAGAATTCATAGATTCTTTTTTTTGTGTGTGACTATTCCTCAAAGTCAATTATTTCTACCATTTTAAGAATCTGCCCAGGTGTTGAGAAACCATTTGATGTTTACGGACTCATTACAACAGCTAATAATTTTACAGTCTAGATGTGATGATAAAACTGTCTCGGCATACATGTGCAGAGTTGTTTTGTGGTATCCGTTCAGCCGTTGTTGAGCGTGTGCCTGAATCGCGGCGATCCCCGCGCGCTCCCTGCGTGTCAGCGGCTGCCCAGGAGAGGTTCCAGCTCCGGGGTAGTCGGGCGCTGCAGCTCAGTAGTGCAACGCATTGGGGCGGCATGGGTGACTGCTGCTAACTCTATGGCTAGAGTCCTTAACCACTAGTATCCGTTCCTTACTTGAGAGAACACACTGGAAATCTGCCGTGGACCTTGGAAAATGCTCTCTGCCAATCCATTAAAAAGAAGAGAAACTTAAGTAGAGCAGAAAAGCTAAAGAGCTGGCTTGCTTTTTACAGAAGCAATGAAGCTTAGGAAGAGGGGGAGGGAGGGAAAGCATGTGCACTGCACACTTTCCATGGCTGTTGCAGCTTGTCTTCACCGTGAAGGGCTGGGCTTAGTTTAAAAAGAGAGTAGGAGCGTAAGTGTAAGGGGTATAGCCACAGTTTTGCCTTTTCTTTGGTGTTTGCGGGAATAACACTAGCAAATGGGTTTTTAGATAGTTTATCTGATGCCTTATATGCATCTTGGACTCTGTGAAATGTAGTTCTTATTTTAGTGTTCATTGAAAAGAGGAATATCTGCAAGGATTTGTGTATAGGGACAAAACATGCAGAAAATGGGTTGCTGTAAAAGATTAAGAAAACTTGAGTACTTCTGTCATGTAATGTACACATCTTAGTGGCTAAAAATATATTCTGAAAATAAAAGAAATAGTTGAAGATAGAAATCTACCTGTGTCTTCCATTCACTTCTCTCTGTAAAATACCCTGAAAGCATTGTCAGCTCTTTTTTTTCTTTTTTTTTTTTGAATAGTTGCTGATGTCTGGGATATGAAAGGAATATTTTGATTTGCAATAACTTAATCAAGCAGCCCCATTTCACCTAACTTCAATGGTAGTATACAACGTATTTTTATATTTTCAAGTCATTTTTCTTTTAACTGAAACCTAGGATTTAAGCTGTCTGCTTTGGAAAGGAGGATCTTGTGATTTCTTGCATCCATATGGAAGGGCATATATATTTTTCTCATCTTAGGTCAAAATAGTATTACATCAAAGGGTTTCTTTTAGCCAAAGTTGCATTAGGAACTCAGTAACAGACAATAGCAGGCCCAACAAAATAATATTTAGGATTTGTCTACATGGTTATTTTGGGAAAATTGCAGGTAATGTATATAACTGTTTTGCATATTATAAATATGCATAATGAATTTTAAAATGTTATTTTAAAATGTTACTTCCACCTACTTGGAAGGAAGATAGGGCTGATGACAGTTCAGGTCCAGTGCTATGTACTGGGAATGACAAAGACTGATTAAATAGAATACAGCTCTTTCTAACTTGCTCTTTTCCCTCCTAGGCTATAAGAGAGAATAATGAAAGCTTTGTAGTAACGTTTGTAACAATTATTTCAAGACACGTATTTTTATGCTAAAAAGAATGGTTTGTGTTTTACTTTCATTTTAAAAGCAAACAACAACAAAACCTTGCTGTTCCAGATATCTGGAATTAAGATCTACTTTTAGATGAATCATCCTAGCAATGCCATGTGATAGCATGAATGAGAAACTTATAACATAGACCCTTATAACACAGGCTTGTGCATTTATGAAAAGCATTTGTGAAGGGCTTTGTTAGCTCCTCAGTGTGACAAACTTGCCTGGAAAACAAATGCTATGAGGGATTGTAACTCAGATTGAGTCACTAGCGGTGGGCACACTAGAAGGACTGAGGTGCAGATCAAGACCATTAAAGCAGCGGGTCACTAAAGCAAGCTCAGTAAATGATAAGAGATAGATGCTCTGCCGCTCAACATGAATTTGCAGCATGGGAATGCTGGAGGGGAGAGTATAGGTCTGTTTCACCTATCGCTGTTCAGGGAGACGATCTGGTAGCACTGAAGAATTGACCGAAAGCTGGCAGAACATGCAGAGGTCCAAGCCTAAGTACCATGCTGTCTGAATTTTGAGTCTGGACTTTGAACTGACAGAAACAATTCCTGTAATAGAGGGAACATGACATGTTTACATAGCTCTATGTTTCTCATTATATCACTGCTGATTCTTCTGGGACCTTTCAAGTGGGTTTATGTTAGTAAAGACAGCACCAATACTCCAGAAAAGTATTTCTGTTCCTGCAAAAAAAAAAACATTGAGTTAGAAATTTGCCACATGGTTGCTATACATGTTAGAAGAAGAAGCAGTCTAGAACTTGAAATGAGAAGCGTGGGTTTTTTTTTGTTTTTGTTTTTGTTTGTTTGTTTGTTTGTTTTTTCCCCTCTGAGGATGCTTTTCCATTCATCATAGGACCCTTCTCAGGTTCTCAGGTTTTGCTTTTTTCCCTTCTACAGTCCGTGTATCTGCGAACAAAAAATGGCCAAATCTCTTAGTAGCTAGTACAAACTATATGGAGTAACTGAGTGTAGCCTGCTAGGTCCCTGTGTTTAATGAAAGTAACATGCATCTCTCCTCCTTCCTGAGCTAGATAGCATGTAGGCAGTGCAAATCCAATCTCTCCTTCCTCCATACTGAGATGAACTACAAGTAAATCAACTTTCCTTCCAAGTATTGGGTTTATTTTGTGATTAGCATGTCTAAGAACTGCTTTTGTTCATCTGTTTTTTCTCTTTGGAGAAATCTGTGCTGGAGAGTGAGTAGAAGTACCCCAGCAAGTAACTGGTGAAGCAATAAGGAATTTAGCAGCCTTATCTTGTTTGTTGCTGAATGCCTTGCTGCATGCTTATGTTATCAACTCCTTGATTGACAGTTTGAGTAGAAGGGAAGAGTTTGTGCCTCCATGCCCACACATGACAGAACCCATGCAGGTTCTGTCTTCTCTTGCACTTGTGGGTCTGTGACTCTTGAGGCCCAGAGCTTCCTCACTGCAGTTCAACTTAACTTCATGCCGTTCTGGAGTTCATTCTCTTGTGCATTTTGCTTCTCAGTGGACCTGGAATGGCTGTTTCTCACCTATTTACTGTAGAAAAGCACAAAGAAGAAATGTAGGGCTATTTTCTCATCTGACAACAAACTGTACTTGTTCAGTCAAGAGGCCTGCAGGCTGTGGTTTCAGTCTGTGCTCTGCCAGGCATCAGCTCTCACCCTCTCTTGTTTTTTTCTCTAGAAGCAAGAGAATGGCAGCTCTGAGTAACTCTAAATGTGGCAGAGAGAGGTTTCTCTCCAGTCTTTTCACTGCATGGCAGTTCTGTAGTTATTTTTGTGCCAGGCTTTACGTATTTCTATGATTCTGAATTGTGGGGATCTGAGCCATGTCTTTCTGGGTATACGTTTGTTGTTGAAGGAAGACTGGGTGTAACTCTGGAAGTGCAGGAGTGTGTGTGCGTTGTTGTTTGCTTATTTATTTTAAAGCATACAATAAAATGACATGGGAATGTCATTCTTAAATTACCGTTCAGTCTAAAAGTCTCAAACTCTCTAAATAATGAGCTTTTATTGTTTTTGCATTGCATCCTGTAAAGATAATTTCTTATTTCTAAGGAAAAAATCTAAGGATTTTTTTTTCCTCTTTTGGAAACAATTATTTTCATGGATAGCTTGGAAAAACAGAACAACACTTGCAGGGAAATATGAGCTGCTATGATACTCCCTTGCAGAATTGTGGTTGTCATATTAAATAGACCCTTTTTTTGGAAATATATATTTATCCTCTAGAATTTAATGGCTTTAAAAGTCTCATTATGCTATATCAGCTAAATATGTAGTCTAGTCCCTTTCAAAAAATGACTAAAGTGGTGTTTTAGAGGAATAAAAAGCCCTACAATGTAGTGAGTACATACAAAAGAAAAGTATGAACCATTCAGCTGAGACTTAAACATCATTTTCTGCCTCTTGGAATACGACCTTTAGTATTTTAATCTACCATTGATCTATTTTCAGTCACTAATCTCGACAGTCCAGCTGCTATTTACACTTGTAGCGCAACATCACTGTTCACTTTGAACTTTGCGGTAACCTCTGTGTTGCTACATGAGTTTATGGTGTTAATTTAGCATAGAGGCACTAAGCTTGACCGAGTGCTCTGTTTAAGAGGGTCACTAAAAGGTGTTTTAATTAAATTAATTGTAGAGACTAAACAGAACAAACCTGGCCTTGCAGTACTGTGGTGGGGGATGAAATCTTTTCATTGGGCAAAAAAGATGTATTTGCCTCTTGAATGTTTAAAAATCTATCCCTTGAGTGAGAGGGAGAAATATTAATACCATCTCTGTATCAGAATGTATCATTAGATCAGAGTGCGACTTGCAAATTCCTGCTATCTCTCATAGCAGAAATCGATCTGCAAGCACCATGAAAAACAAAGAAACATGAGGTAGGTAGTGAAACTAGATTAAGTGTGATTTATAAAACCTGTAGGATTTGGGGGCTGAACCAATGAAAAATCAGAGAGGAAGGCTAGTACCTGAGCATTTAGAGTACATGAAGAAATGATGAAAAGGAGGCTTCAGTGTAGGGCCGAGGTGTTCATGCTCTGATCGCATCTCTGTGACCAGACATATCTCAGTTAGCATCTCTTGAGCATGCCCGTGGAGGTTTTCTGGCCCTGACACATGTTTGTCTGTGCTAATAAACAATTAGACTGTTCCTTGGCACCGGTCTGGCCTGTGCCCACCAAAGCCCTCCCTGGATATTCCTGAGATTTGGCAGTTCCCCTCCTTACTAGACTGCATAGGGCTGTGTGGCTTTGGCACGCTGGCTCTGGCACAGCTCCTCAGCACTGTCCCAGCAGGCTTGGTGCCATGCTGCAGGCCGTGCCAGATGCCCCTTTGGCATCCTACTCTTTGAACCTCACTCCTTGGAAGTGCTCTGAAGTCATGTGCATTTTTTTCGCAGTTGGGCTGGAAAAGAAGGGGCCTGGGCGGTAAGGAGCCCAGGAGATGATCACCCTCTTTGCAGCCTGCAAAAAATTGGGCCAGGAATGAGGGAGGTTCAGCCCTGGGCAGGTCCCTCTCTTCCATCCCGCACTAGCTGTGTTGACACTGACATACCCCCTCTGCCAATACTGATGATCAAACACTTCCATGCACTAAGCAAGGGCAGGCTGCACACTGATTTCAAAGATAAACATGTCTGCAGTTACTCTTGTGCTGCTCAACTTATGTGCCTGCACTATGCCTGACATCTTCAGGCGAGAGACCTTCCCAAGTGCACAAGCTGCTCCCTCCCGAAGGGACTGTCATCCTGACGAGCATGCCAGCCCTGGACATGGGCATGTAGGAAGTGAGAGAGGGCCCATCCTCGCTACTCCTTGTCTCACTGTCACCTACCTCGGTGTCAGTATCTGACCTGCAGGCCTCAACTCAACAATGAAAATTAGATTCTCTGCTTATTCACAGTGTGAGGGGCTGGGTTTTGGGATTTGCGCTATGGAGGTACCGCCTAAGGATCTGGAGTAGCCAGAGCTGGAGAGCGTGACTTTTTGGGGAAGAGAGAGGAGCTATTAACAGGCCCTCAGTAAGTTTCTCTTACCTGCTGTTGCCAGCATCAGCTAGGGATGGTTTCTGCCTAGGAATCATCTGTGTTGCATATCAAGACCTCAGCCGGGGTAGAAATACTGTCTCAGACTTGACTTTTGTGTTAGAAGCCAGGCTCCCTGCTGGATTGCACTGGGATACATGGAAGTGATGTGAAGGTAGGAGAGCTTCCCTGAGCTTTGTGGATGCTGCACCCAAGGCAGCAGGATGGGCTGATAACTCTGGTCACCTTTCAGGTCTTCTTTATCTTGTGCAAGTGTCTGTTGCCCTCGGGGGACATGTGGGTCCTGAGGAAACCAAACAGCACTCAGAATTTGCTGATTTGTGGCAAAATAGAATAATTGCCTTGGATAGCTAGAAGGAGAGGTATTGGGTTTTTCCTGTTTGTTTTATTTTTATTATTATTTTTTGCATTACCCGCTCTACCCCTTTTCTTCCTTCAAATCAAGGAAATGATTAGGGAAAGTTCAACACCACATGTCTGTGGTGTTTCGTGTTTTCCTGCTTGGTTGTGCTTGTAACAAGGCCTCTGCAGAAAGAATTTAACAACGTGGGCAAACGAGGATTTTACATGCTAGTTCCTTACAAGAATGCTAATGAATGTAATAAGTCACATATGGAAATGAAATGTTCATACTAACAGTATGAAGTCTAAAGTAATGTCACAAAATACTGTTTAATGATGAAAAGCTAATGTATATTTATCTTGTCCTTATGAGTCAAATGCTCATTATAAACTATATGTAAAAACATTAATACTCAGTTTTCTGAAATATAGCTGTCTGAAGCAGATCTTTTCTCTAGTTTATTTTTCATAATGATAATGTTGCTACTTTTCTTGGACTCAAGTAGAGCAAGTCATTGCAATAAAATTTGTTTTTCTGTTCACAGTGGAATATCTTTTTCTGGCCTTGCATGCAGATGAAAAATAATGAAAGAAAATAATGAAGGGCACATAGGTTACCTCTTGGTTTTGAAGTGTTAAAAAAAATAGAAATACTGAAGGTTTTAACATGTAAAAACATGAAACACTCATTAGCCAATTTGGATGCCAATTCCGCCTTAATTCGGAAGGTAACCGTATATTCACACTGCGTAATGCAGCTTCATGCTGCCAATCCCTAATTTAGCACCAGACAGACAGCACAGTCAAGTACCATGCTGATATACTAGTTTCACCCCTGAAAGCAATATTATGATACTAATTATTTCTGCCTCTCAGTAGGTTAATTAACTTGGGCATGGCACAGTGATTATACTTTCATCTCTGGAATTATCTTGTTCAAAGTTTGGCTATTTCTAGCCAGTATTTCCATGGGAATGTGTGGCTATATCCTTCGTACCACTGTCTCCCTCTTTGCTCATCCATAATTTGAGGTCAACTCCAATTACCTTATCAAGAAAACACTTAGGTCTATAAATTTTGAAGGTTTCTACTGAAAATATATTGTCCATCTCTACCCTTCAAGGATTCTGGCAAGTGTCAAATGCCAATTGGAACATGTTTTTACTGACCTGTTGAGGCTCTTCAGAAAATCTCATTCCTCTACATAAACCCCTTTGAAAATGTGACCCCTGCATATGACCAAGCTCTACTGACTTGGTCATGGACCCTCATGAATTCTTTGAATGATTTGTTTGTATTTTCCTGAATTAGGGCCCTAATTTCAAAGATCTTTTATCATTAAATATGAGGTATAAAATGAAATATATGCAAATGATTCTAGTCTAGGGTAGGGGGCACTGTGCACTTTCCCTGTGACCTTGTTTTCAGTAGGTAATTAATACTTATTAAATAAGCATAGTGAGTATAATGAAGCTACTCACATACCTATTTGAAGCAGCCTGTTTAATTTGGATCCCCAGTGACTCTGAAACCAATCAGCTGTACCAGAAATGATTCAAAGAGAGCAGATCTATAAATCGGTGATTTTTGAATTTGTGACCTTATGTAGACAGAGCAGTAGCTGAGCTAAGGCAGGAGTATGACTAGACTGACTTAATGGTAGAGGTGTTATTTCTGTATGTAACAACTAACTCTAAATAGTATCACAGCTTAGAATACCAAGTAGGTAAATTGTTTAAAGGTCAAAGTCACATCGTAATGTTTAACATGGAATACAGGTAATGACATTAAGGTGAGTGCTGGCATATTTAATATATTAAAAATCAGGGAAACAGTGTTAATATTCTGGACAGGATTCTTTAGCTATAGCATAGGTGGTGGCATTAATTTCTACTTTTCCTGAGAAAATATTTCAAACAATCTTACCTATGAATATAATTTATAAACATAGCAAGTGAATTTCTGTGCTAACATCAATTTATTATGTAGCTAATGTGGTCATCATCAACAGCAAGTTTTAAAGTCATTGTAAAATTGCAATTTCCAGAAGACTAGCTATTTCTATTTTGCTGTCCCTCAGGAAGTTTTGCCCTTTTCTTGGTCATTTGTATCCCAAATTCAGATCTCAAAGAACAGAGGTCTTATTTGCAGAGATTAGGCCCAACACAGGGGTTAAGGGCCAAATCTATGAGCCTCTCTAAGGATAATGAAATGGAGGGTGCATTTAATGAACTTGAAGATGACAGTAGTTTAGGACATGCTCTAAGCACACTAGAGTAGGGGCTGAAATTACAACATCTATGAGAAACTGGGGAAATGGCTTTTCTCTCGAAAGCTAGAGAAGTCTGACCTGTGAGGAAAGATTGAAGAGTTGGTGGAGTTTAGCTCCACCTGGGGGTTGGTGGGGAGAGACTTTTGCAAAGGCTGCTGCAAAGAACACCATGTCTTGATTTTCATGCCGAGTGGGGTAGTGTTAGGATTTAAACATCACGAATGAAGAATTTGCTAGAAGGATTAACAGAAACATTTTTCTAACAATAAAGCCAATTTTTAAGAATAGTCCAGATGAACATGCCATGATGATGAAAATATATGATATCCTAAATTAGAGCTGTCTTACTGGCTGTGTTTTCATACGGAATCCTCCTTGATGCATATGGAGATGATTTATCTTCCTCTCATGATATGAGTCCTGTCTTATTTATGTTCTCCATACCTCCTACGGCTTATCCTTCAGCCATGTTGATAGTTCAGTTGGTATTATAGTGTGTACTGCAGTGATAAGATGAACAGAGGGAGTATGTGGAAGAGTTTCTTTTTAGCTGATATCATCAATTATTTTTGCTATGTTTAAACACGTGTCCAGAGATATAATAATGGGCTTGTTTTGTATGCTAAGAAAAAAAGTTCTTCAATACTGCATTGCCTTCATCCTTGTTTTCATCTCTGAATTGTTTTTCTTTCAAAAACTGCAGACCTTCACAGCTATGTAATAGCCTAGAATAAAAGCATATGTTATGTGTTTAAGTATGTTGGAAATCAACTGTGTCTTCATCTGCACGTTGCTCTGCATTTTTTGTACAAAATCATACTTACTCTGGTACAGACCTCAGACCTGTTTTGGTTGTCTTGGAAATGCTTGCTCTGCTGCACCTTGGTAATTAGAATTTTTACGTTTTAGCCTTATTTGTATTTACTGCCAACACTGGGATAGGGTTGCTCTAGGGTAAGATGCCAGATGTGTGTGACTTGTGTTCTTTGCGACTTGCCATCATGAAAACGGATCTGCTTTGTGTTCAGCCTATGAATATTGTCACCTTTGCTTGACACATTGCCTCTGCTATGGCAGTCACTTTGGTACCTGTTGCAAGTGAGACTTTTCCCATCTCTGGGCAATTTGACATCCATATTAATACTGAGGGAGGGGATGATATTCTCTCTAATATTCACCAAAATGTATGCTCTCAGTGTGCTTGGAACCAGTGGTGGAATCATTTCTAACCTCTTCTAAATGGGAACATACTTGAAAAAGCATTTAAAAAATTGCCAGCTCTTAGAGGGAAGCCAAGGCAGAAGTGCCTTATGGCGGGTACGTCAGAAAAATCTTCTCAGTGTATCTTCAGTTTACTAATTGGAATAGAGTGAACTCCCAGGCCTTGTGCACCGCTGCTGGATTGGTTCACTTTGCCTCTAAACGTTGCCAATATGTTCTTGTTATTATAACCTTGGATTTGAAATGTGTGCATAAGGTAAAGTGTAAAATGATGCTGGTAAGAAAGTCTTTTCTGGGCGTGTCTAACAAACAGGGTCTACCCTTGTGCACTGCTAATGAATTTCACGAAGAAAATATATGTACAGAAGAAAAGAGCAAGCCGTTATACAGACACACGCAGATCAACGAGAGGTTAACTATAATGCTCTTATCTACAACAGAAGATATACCTGGCAATTATCATGTGTACCAGCAATGAAGAAAATATAAGTTTCCTGTGGGGAGATCTAGTGTAAAATGTAACTTGTACAATAAAAACCTACCAGTGAAGAGTCAATCTGTGCCAGGTCTTCATCCAGACTCACTGTCCCGGCCCCGTTACGAGATCTGCTGCCTGTTCCCTGTGGGTATCGCAGCTTCTGAGCAGTTGCAGAGCTCTGGGTTTGGAGTTGCTCCAGATTTTAAAGTATTACTCTTATCTAATCCCTCTATTTTCAATGCACCAGGTACTGTTGTTTCTGGAAATGCTGAGCTCACCAGCTGGTTAGCATATGGGCCAGTTGGGCAAAAAAAGCATGAGCATCATTGTATATCCTGGCACTAACAGGCTCTTCTGGTTGTGTATGTGACTTACTTGATATACAGAGGCATGAATTTTTTATTTTTTATTTTCTTTGACCTGTAACAGTTTTATAATGGAAACTTGGCTTAAACTTTGAAGGCTTACTTGCAATATCATTTTCAATGTCCAGTATGGAAGGTAACTGTTGGGATCTTTGAGTACCAGTATACTGTACCCGAGTGAGTCTTCTTACTTGCCTACTGCAGTGTTATCATTTGTGCAGCTGGTCAAGCATGAGCTGTTCTCCTGGGTTGTGTGGCCTTCCCAAGGATGTTCTGGTCTGTTCATAATAAAATCACCACCATAAAACTATGGAGGGATCTCTCTCAGCATTGCAATCAGATAAGGTATCTCTCCTGTGCTGGAAGTCAAAGCTGCCGATGAGAACACCTTTTTGGTTATATAGCTTCCCTCTGCCGGTATCTTTTACTGCTTCTTCCAACTGTAATC
Source organism: Crypturellus soui (assembly GCA_032275445.1). NCBI lineage: Eukaryota > Metazoa > Chordata > Aves > Tinamiformes > Tinamidae > Crypturellus > Crypturellus soui. The sequence goes on along the minus strand of JAUBNY010000645.1, from coordinate 1,929,715 downwards.
CTCCTAGACAAGGAGGTTAACACTGCAACTCGTAATTCCTTGCCCAAGAGCTGTGCTGAGAGGCTTGCAGTTATGCGCATTGCTTTCTCAGAAATGATGGTCATTCCTTTCCCGAGACTGGGTTAAGAGCCCTTTCGGTGCCCTGAATCCAGAAGCCTGTCTGTATGCAATGAAAGCCAGGTAGTATGTTATATATCTTTGAGCCATCCCTACTGGCATGTCATCTACGTTGAACTGGCCACATCTACACAGTTTATATTTGCATGGGGTGGGGGAGGGAAGAGGCTGTTTACCAAACAGCTCTCCAGATGTGATTTTTTTTTTTGTCACTTGTATTTTGGCATCCCTGCTGGTTTGGGACTTTCTGGGCAGCCGGTTTGTCCTGGTTTCCCCCATGGTGGGAGCCTTCTCTGCTCTGCAGGCGGCTGCAGCTAATGCGCCGGTAGCCGAGGTTAGTGGAGTGCCACATGTCCATATGTTAACTGAATGCGTTGCCCTTGGGTGGCGGCGCATAGCTGAACCTCAGCATGCTGCAGATGTAGCACACAGCATCAGTCTCAGCCCCTTCAGGCTCTGGTCAGTTAAAATGAATAACGTCTAAGCCTCTGACATGTGCCCTCCTTTTTGATATATTCCATCCTTGCTGGAAAATGGTGTAATACAGAATCCAGGACCCGTGCAAGCTACTGAGTCTTATGTCATTCATTTTCTCATTGGAAAAGAGAAGAAAAGGCTTGCGTTTGTAGCAGCCTTGTAAGGTGTAATGGTACTCCTGTAATGGCACCCTGAAAATATCCCTTCAAAGAAGGAATATACAATATTTTTATTATTGAAGAGCTTGTGCTTGGTAGTGCTCCAGATGAAGCAATTTGACTGTTTTTGACAGCATACATCCATTTCAAGTGTGTTTTTTCCATTTCAAAGCACTCCAATGGAGAATAGGTCTAGCTGTCCAGTGAGGCAGCTGCGTTCTGCTCCGTAGATGTGATGCCTGGGAGGAGAAGCGACACCAGTGAGAAAGGAACAGTGAGCATTGCTTCAGCTTTAACCTTAGGGCTTCCACAGTCACCCTGCTTGGCATGACCTACCTCACTCTTGGTTTTCCGTAAATATGGGTTGTTGGTGGCAGTGGGCTCCACTAGCTGTATGAAGTTAGGAGCTTAGATCTTGCAATCTAATTTCCTCACCTGTGGTGAGATGACATTACAGTGTGGAGGAGAGTGATTTCCTTTTAATAATATGCTCCAAGACTAATTTCCACTTAAGAGAAAATGACTAATTTATTATGTATGGTCTTCTGTAAATGGTATTCATAGCATGGTGCAAACTACTCCACTAAGTCTGTTTTGCCACCACTTCCTCAACTGGTAGTAAATCGGTGATCTTAAAAATGTATTAATGCATGCTGCCATGTTAATTGGATGGTACTGATAAGGGCAAGAATCTATCAATAAATATTGAAGTTTGACTGTTAATGATAACTGCATTTGTCACTTAGCATGAAAACAAATTCTTCTGACAGATTGAAAGGTATGATGAACATATTGCAAGATGTTTTTTGGATCAAGCTAATTCCACTTGGCCAGTCGACAAAAGGTGCACAATATGCTTGGGAGATGAAATACTGATTGCAGAAGTCCACTGTGTGATCTCTTGAAAAATGTTTCCTAAAATAGTGGCAGAACTGTACAATATTTGGCAGAGAAAGTGTGGAAACAGGAGCCTTATCCTTAGTGCTGACAGAACTATGCAAATAAGAGTTCTGAATATTTCTGAGTACTTTTCCTCCCCCTGGCTCTGATAAAATGATGTAAGAACGAAACAGAAAGTGGTTAAAGACAGATGTTGGCATCTAAAAGAGCTGTAATGTGAAAAATAGCTGTATTGAGGGAAGTAAAGGACAACAAACCCTATACATGGTCCCTCCCAACTCAAAGAAACATTTTTGTCCCTCTGGCCCTATTACTGCTGAGGAGAAGAGTGTCTAGGAGCTCGTCCAGCTGTTAGACATACAGTAACCTATTCTACTCATGGAATAAGAATAAAGCTTCCTATGGTGATTACAGTGTCTTTAGAAAACTGCTAATACCAACCAATCCATTGAAAATTGACCCTCAGTAGATTAAGCGACTGTGATGCAGAGGTGAAAACAAGTGGTTGTAGCTGTTCGACTTGCTATGGTTTTCTGTAACGGGGCCTCTTGGTTGCGTGCCCGTTCATGAAAATACGTGGAAGAGTAAGACATGAAAATTGGCAAGAGGGGTGGGAAAAAAGGCACAAATAAGACTTATCCCTTCAGTCCTTGGTATCCTCATGCTTTGAGTCTTATCTGCTTTCTTATTATCTCAGCTTCTTAGGCTTTAAAGTAGAACTCTGATCACTGAAAGACATGACATGTTTTTTTCTTTATTGTAATTATTACGAAGTACTATGCGCAGTTTAGCCAGGCACATACACCTCTGTTGGGGAGAAGAAGAAGAAAAAAAAAGCTGCTTTACCAGCTTCTTGAATACAATGATATAATATCAATGATATAATATCAAATAGTGTCGACTGACTATGAGTCATCAGAGAAAAGCATTTAATAGATAACAAATTGCTCACTGGGCTCTGTGTAGGTAAACTTCTCTATTATGTATTAATGTATGCTCTCTTTAATTATTTTGCAAATACATTTGAGATGGAGCTTGTTTATATAGAAGTCACTAAATGTTTTGTGCTTACTTCTTTGAAGGCAATCTTGCCAATTACACATATCTTCTAATATTGCATTGGAAACTTTGCATTCATGGAGCATTGTTGGATTGTACCGGTCCTCTGAGGAGCAGCTGACTGAGAAAGGATAAGGATTTGGCCTCAGCTTTGTTTTTCTGTGAATTCTTCAAATATTGGGCATTTGAAGGTTTAGTGGAATTTGAGGAAATAATTGGTAATGGAGAAACTGCTGCTTTTCCTGGCAAATTTTCATGTTAATAGAACTTCACATCAAAATATCTTAATGCAAGAGAGCAGTGGTTAAACTTAAGAGATATTATAAGTATGCATTATGCAAAATTTGAGGGAGTTTTTTTTCTCTTTATGGTTATTTTGGGTGATTCCTCATGTCACTGGTTGTCCTTGGGACATTTGACCAAGAATATTTAGAATGAAGGCTTATTGTGATTTATTCCACAATAAATGGAGTGGTAGTCAGTTCTGAACAGAAAGTTATAGAAAGTCTATGTTTATATTGAATCATTTTTGCTTTCAGAGTAGGACACTTTTCTCATACATTCACACTTTCATTAGTTTCCATGGCAAGCAGATTGTGTTAAATAGCTATCCACTAGTGTATAGCTCTTAATCCATGGACTCGCATCCTATTGGACTAAGATGGGACAAACTTGAATAAAAAATTTTCTTTGTATCAGCAAATTCAAAAACAAAGAGTAACGCAAGGAAAAAATGTGTCAAGTCAGGCAGTGCATATGATGACGATGATGGGTCAGCAAGGCAGTAATCAGAGTGCTCATGTGAGATTAAAATGTAAAATTAGCTTTATACTAGCATAAAAATTAAATCTAATAGTAAGGAAATACGTGGTATGTACATGGCATGGTAGTTTTTATACACAAACTTGTCCCAAGGACAAAAAGTGATGAAAGATGGAAGCTTTTCATTTGACCAGGCAATTGGTATGAGAGACTTTGGCTTATGTGTTAAATGAGAAATAATAGGCTGGTTCTAAAGATACTCTGTAAACATTTTGAATTCTAGAAGTTATGGTACTTCTAGAAGTTATGGGACTTCTAGAAGTAGAAGTTATGGTACTTCTACTGCTACTGAAAGTCCTAGTTGTGTTGTATGTGGCAACATTTGATGCCTGTACTGGATCCGGTTTGAAGAAAAAAAAAAAAAAAAAACTTCTGACAAAATAGGAGCTGCTCTCTGAAAACACAGTTGTTAGATATCTTCAGTGGTCTTCTCTTGGAACATTATCTTGCCCTACACTTGTGCTTTTTGCAAAGCAGTGTTAAAAAGTGAAATTTATGGAATATATCTCTCTTGTAAACAATGTAAAAAGTCCATCTTTGGAGATATATTGTGAGATGGAATGAAAATATAGTAATATTTTCCTATATAGGAATATAGGGTAACATAGTTTCTTGTGTCAGATCATGCAGAAATGCAAGCGTATGCAACCTGAGAGTATCTATATTTTTAAATTGCAAGTACAGTGCTGACTATTTATGACTTACTGAGGTGGAATTATGGAATATTTTGTTAGGTTTCAGGCAACTTTGAATATGGCAACTAATGAATACCTGCATCACTTTATTCCTTGACAGGAGTAAAAGGAAAAGTCTGTCAAAAGATCAAACAAATCCACCAGTGAATATGTGTTAGAAAATATTAGCAGTGTTGTTTATCAAAGAATGGTTGAGTTTGGAAGGGGCCTCTAGAGATCATCTAGTCCTACCCCCTGCTCCAGCAGGGACACCCAGAGCACGGGGCACAGGGTGGCATCCAGGCGGGTTTGGAAGATCTCCAGAGA
>JAUBNY010000645.1:1904872-1924760 GCA_032275445.1 Crypturellus soui | reverse complement strand
CCCCTCCCTCGACCTGCTGGCAACGCTCCTCCTCATGCAGCCAGGATCCCATGGGCCTTCTTGGCCACGAGGGCACATTGCTGACTCATGTTTGACCTGTTGTTAACCAGGACTCCCAAATCCATCTCTGCGGAGCTGCTTTCCAGCAAGTCAACCCCTAATCTGTCCTGGTGTCTGGGGTTACTCCTCCCCAGGTGCAGGACCCTGCACTTGTCCTTGTTGAACCTCAGGAGGTTCCTCTTTGCCCAACTCTCCATCCTGTCCAGGTCCCTCTGAATGGCAGTACAGCCCTCGGGAGTGTCAGCCACTCCTCCCGGTTTGGTGTCATCTGCAGACTTGCTGAGGGTGCACTCTGTGCCCTCGTCCAAGTCACTGCATAATAAGTTGAACAGCCCTGGGCCCAGTACTGACCCCTGTGAGACACTGCTGGACACAGGCCTCCAACCGGGCTCAACCACCCTTTGGGCTCTGCCATCCCAATCCACTTCACAGTCCATACTTCCGGAGCTTCCCCATGAGGATGTTATGGGAGACTGTGCTGAAACAGTTATGATGAAGAAATATGTATGAATAATAGCAATTGTTTTTTATTTTTTATTCCTCAGTAGTTTACTAGGTCTGATTTTTACCCTAAATATCTGCAACTTGTTTTAACTGGAAATAAATAATATCTGGAAACTGCTATCCTACAGAGTACTCAGTCTTAAAGTCATGAAAACTTTTGCTTTATCCTGTGGATGCCAAAAGTGTGTGTGGAATATGGCATGTCTCTACTTTTCTCAGTACTGGGAGTTTGAAATGCAGGTTTGAGGAGAATTTGGATCCTTCTCTTAAAAAGTGCAGGTTCCACTTAGGTGACTTTCACTATTAGTGGTGTGTGCAGCATGGAACAAGGTTCCAGCTACTTGTCCCCACCTGGGGATGGTGACTCTCATCCCATCCTATAGAGACTCATAACTGGTGTTTGCACAGTACTTGGGCTTGCTGCTGAGTCTGTGGTGGCTGTGTGAGAATAAATTTCCCAGAATGATTTTTTTTTTGTTAATCACTCTTTGGCTCATACAGCATGTTTTATGTCATTTAAAAACTTAAACCTAGTAGCAGACATCATCTTGCTGCAATGAAAATACAAGTTCAGGTTGGGGGACATGTATTTTAAAGGCAGGATTTCTCCAATTCCTCTGTTCCTTCTGATCTTAGAATAACCTTCAGTGACTTCTTCCATATGGGATTTCAAAACTAGCAGTGATAATCAAGGGTCAGTTCTTGCTGTGGCGTTTTCCTCTTTTCAATTTGTCAGTTTAACAAAAATAGCTTTTCCTGATACTACTTTGAAATGCATAGTACAGCAGAGTTTGAGATGAAGAATTTATTATAGAGTATATTGCACTTTAGTCTTTCAGGTTGCCATTGGAAAATATTTCTGATTTCCTTCTGATCAAATGCTTGACGTCTGATACTCTCTAGTCATCAATAAGCTTATCTTCAAGAGTTTTCTATGAGTTGAAGCCAGCCCCCTTCAGATACATGGCAGACCGTAGCTTTGTTTAAGCTCAGTGGCTTCTCTTCCAGGATGCTGGACCTGATCTGGGAGCAATATTGTCTGAGATCTTGGACTGTGTTTGGTATTACAAATTCTGTATGTGACTGAGCTTAAGCGCATAAGCTGGAAAAACTTCTCCTTTTTGCTATAGTCACTTTTTTTTTTTTTTTCTCTGTAGGAAAACAGTCTGATATGCATCAAAGGCAGGCTCCTAGACACAACCAGCACATTGGGAGATACTCTGACTCCCTCGGGGCTTGTGTACCCTTAGAGACTTTAGAAAGCATTGAAGCCAGCTGATGTACATCCCTGTTTTATTTGAAGGGTCTTTTGCAATAAAACTCTTAACAAGATAACTGCAGACATCTGCTACATGTGCTGCAATGGTGACACAGCTAGTGTTTACTACAGCCTTTTCTCCGTGTTTGCAGCTTTAAGCAAAAGGACATATTGGCAATTCAGTTTTCCGCATAATAGGCAGGCGATGCAGAAACCCTGCCTCGTACTGCAAGTGCTCAATGTCACCAGAGCGATTGACTTTTCCCACCTGCCTTGCAGACATTTGGCGAGCAGTAACATATGTACCTTAATTGTAAAATGTGGGCTTAATGAACGCAGAGGCGTTATGTTATAGGGAAGGTAACAATAGACATGATGGCAAGCTGCTTAAGAACACGGCGCGGGGTTTTGATAGCAAACGCTTTGCCTTTGGCAGTGTTAGGAGGAAGAATGTAGGCACTTAGTTTCTAGTCCAAAACTAAAAAGGCGCTATTACTTGTGTGCACTTGTGTTAATTTTAAATGGCTGCATCAATATTTTTGTTTAAAGGAAGTGTTTTCTTTTTGCCTGTGGCTTTTACTGAGGAATTCGGTGACTGTTCTTTAATTCACGTTGGTTTAACATTTTTGTTAGCTTTAGAAGACTTCCTTTGCTGAAGACTGTTTCAGAGCTGGACCATTCAGTTGCTGGGGGAGTTGCTCCCCCCCAGGGTGGGAAAATAAGGTGGGGATGGTAAAGGAAAAAACTGTCAAAAAAAATCGCGATAGCATTAGTTGGTGGCTGAAGACCTTGTATGATCTTAAGTTCTGTCGTGTTAGGACTCTGTAGAGAGTCCTGCAAACTCTCAAGCATAGGAATAATATGATCCAGAAGATTTATGTTTGAAAATGCACTTCAAACTATGGGCCCCAAAAACAGCAAACTGAATTGGTGCCTTGATGTATCTTGTAAGCTAACGGTTTAATCGCAGACTTACAGGCCTAGTGAGGCACAGGTCAGTCACCGCTGCTGCGTTTCTATCTGTAAGGATAGAAATTAAAAAAAAAAATCCTTGTATTTGTAAATTAAACAGACATTTTGAAAGGTTAACAGAAAGCTCTGCTTTGCTGTCTTTAAGCAGCAGAAAGCTCTGCTGCTTTCTGTGTCTGCTGTTGTTTTTGTTTTGTTCATATCAGAATGAACAAGGGAGTAAATATAGAGGAGAGAAAAAATATAGGTAAAAAGTATGGCTCCTTAAAGATCTTATTTTCTACATCAGGAAGTATGATCTACTCCCTTATGGCAAGGGAGTAATCCATAGAAGCTGGGCAGCATGTAGCTGGTGAAGGCAAAATTGCCTCAAGTTTTAGGAGCCTTGGTGATGAGTTGGTAAAAGAGGCAAGGAAGGTCCCTGCTGGGGGGCTCGTATGGTCATTTCGGTGACCTGTTTCTTCTTGCATGGCCACTGCTTCCTGATTAGCTCTCAGCAAATGTAATGGAGCAGAGGGTAGGATTCATGTCAACCCTTTCAGAGGAGTAAAAGGGATAATTTATGGAGTTAGGGGGTGGGCTGTTGAGCCTGGCCTGCTTGTGAGCTGTAGATGTTGTGCCTTTCCCAATGTGATTCACGTCTTGCTTGAGACATCTCTCAGAAAAATCAGGCTACTGTAGTACCATAGACTGGAGCTGACTGAAAATTAATTTTTTTCTCATTTCATTCACCCTAAGCAGGGACGTATGTGGTTTTCTTGCATGGTCTGGGCTGGAAGAAGGCAGCCAGATCCTTGTCCTGTTTAACCGCTGCTATGTGACAGACCTCTGGTCATGTAAATCTGCACAAGGGGTGCAGTTGTGTAGGATTCTCCATGTGCATCAGTGGTGTAGCACGCTGTTTTAGGCTGCTGGTACCTACTATTCTGGATCCTGCTACCACTGCTGCTAGTTGTTTTTACAAGCAGAAATGTGAGTGTCTGAGCATGAAGTCAATGGACTCTGGCCATACCCTTCTCCTCTTACCTTTTAAAAGGAAAAAGTATTTTCTTTAACATAAGCAAACTTCTTGTAGGATTTTCCAGAGCTTGCCAAATATAAAATGATATTTTTGTTAAAGAATTCCATAAAATCCTTCTCTTAGGTATTTGAAACAGTTTTGTCTTTTTATTAATATTAGTTTTGGAGTCTGTTTGTATGAGAAATGTTATCTCGTGTTAGATCCATATATCTATATGTCTGATGAACAAAATCTTGGCACATCTTGTTTCCTTAAAATTCCAGCTTGTTCTCTGGAGGAACAACTGCTCTCCCTGTAGTGTCTGCCTCTCAAACATGCCTTTTAAGTATCTTCCAAAACACGATCTTGAAACAAAGCAATTTACAGTTAACAGTTGCAGCTTCCCCAAACAACCACGGTAACATGTGCCTATGCAAAATTCTTAGTTTAACATGGGTATTGAGAAATTATTACAAATCCCTTTAGGAACTCAGCACTGCAAATAATTTGTACAAAGGATTTTTGTACAAAATGTGGTGATAAGCAATCTGAGATAGCACTGAAACAAATATGTAATGCCTACAAACACATAAAGAGTGTGTCCTTGTGGAAAGAGGATTGCTAAGATGTATTGCAATGTTGTAGTCTCCCTGCTGCTTGCACGTGGCATTTGTTTCTCCGTGTTCCCTAAGGGGAGACCTGGGTGACTCCAGCCTCTGTGTTCCGCTCAGGATGGTGAAGCCTGCCTTTTGGTGAGCAATCTGGTGTGAAATGTTGGTCTCTGGATAGCAGACACAAGTCCATGGCTTGGTTGCTTCTGAGGTAATGAAAGACCGTGAGACATGGGAGAGGGAATGATGGCGAAGGGATCCCCTAAGCACTAGTAAGATACATTTGGGATGTGACCTGTTCAGATCGGCCAGTGGTTCTTTATCTAGGAAGACCAGGCTCCTCCATGTGAAGAGACTAAAGAGATCAAGACTTGTCCATCTAGAAAACAGACAATTGTGTGGGAGTCTTTGTTTTCAAAGACATCAATCATAAATGAAACACAAGAACAAATGGCAAATTGACTGTTCGCGTGTTCGCGGCTTCTCAAGATAGGTAACTTAGGCAGTAGGTGTTAAACCAATAGAAGGCTTCTCTGTTTTTTTTTTTTTTTCCTCTTTCCTGAGAGTTTACATTAAATTACAGAGTTTATTTGCCACACAGCATTGTAAAGTCTAAAAATAAAAATGGGTTCAAAAAGGGTATAAGCAGACTTAAGGAAATTAGATCCATAGATGGTTATAAATAAATACTTGAGTTCATGTTCAGCACTAAGCTGTTTGCTGCTGCAAATCTAGGAGATATTTTGGTGAAAGGATAATTTTTATGCTTATCCTGGTGTTTATATTATGTTTGCATCCCTCTGTTACACGATGCAATTGGGAAGAAGTAGTGTGTATTTGTTTTGCAAACTCAACATCCTCAATATCTCCATTCATCCTCAATAGAGAGAGAACCGAAGCAGATGCGACATTCAGAAAATCTGAAAGAAGCAACAAGTACCAGCTCTTCAAACAAATGCTAGAATCTAGCTCATACTAGTGACAAAGTGTATCAGAAAACCAGTATATTGTCTCTCTTTTTTTGTGATACTACAAATTTAATTGCAGGACAGCTGTGCAATATGTCTTGCCATGGACATGATCTATTGATGTGTGTCAAAGGCCCATTTTACAGTGCACATCTCTCTTCCTAGTTTGTGCTATAGGATCTAAAGAGAATAGCTAGATATCATCCTTCCCTAAGGAACTGTATTTGACTCTAGTGGAGTAAGAAGCCCTCCTTGCTGGGCTGGCTGAGCTTACCTCAGGAGAGGTGGCACTACGTTGATGCCGTGGGAAAGGCAAGGATACAACACTTTGAGGAACTTCTGGGCAAACCGATGCTTCCTTCTCAAGACCTTAATTGTTGTGGCTTGGGAGATGGTGGGATCCTTTCCCATGTATTCCGGAGGAGGTAACAGCACTACTGATGAAAGCCTGAAATGACCCTGTTGTTAGGCTTTGCCTTTCCCAGAGGATTCCTAGCTCAGGGGATTTTTTTTTTTTTTTTTGCAAATTTCCGCTGCGTCAAACTAGTATGGTGCCAGGCAGGATGTGTATCCCTTTCTTTTCATGCTCTCATCTGTTTTTCCATTATCTTTGTCTTGCACAGTCCCTTTCCTTCAGCCATCCTTTTCTTCCTCTCCCCTGCTTGTCCCTTCTCTACCCTACTGGCAGGCAACATATTTTTTTGTCTCTAGTGTTACTAGGAGCTATCTGCATTTTTCTGGGTGTGGGGTGACCTCTTCTAGCGCTGTTGGAATGAACCGAAGCTAAACAAGATTTTAGAAAAACGGATCTGAATTTGAGGTGACAAGTCCCTCTAGTGTCTCACACCCTTCTGGGAGGAGAAATAGCAGCGACATTAAGTGGGGCTACACTGGTTTGGTCCATGTTATTATGACTTGTCTGGAGGGGGTCGAAAATGTAACTTTGACTCTCTTGGCTATGATCTTCTACTGCCATGGATGCTTTATAGAGCTGGTAGGGGAAGGTAGAACAAAAAAAACAACGCGGGCGATATGTTCTTGAACTCTTGACTTCCAGCAGCTGCATTTTAAAAACAGCAATTCCATTTTGCTGGTATGTCTGTGAAGCCTCTCCATTATGTGTGCAAACACAATCTGATTAGTATTTTTTATAAGCTAGTCTTGTCTGCTTTTATTACAGACATCACCTTCAGACGTGGGGCCACCGCAGCCATTAAATCAAGAATATTTAGCTATTATTTGTAATAAATGTCAGCAGGGCTGAACTGCAGCCAGCAGGAAATGTTCAGGGCAGAAAACACACTGACATTCATTCATGCAAATTTGTACCACTAGTGGAATTAATCACCAGGAGGGAGGCTAGCGCATACACTGCATTTATAGTGCGGGTTTGCCCGGCTGTGATTCCTCACCAGGATGAGGGCTGTAACAGGCAAGCAGCAGCCTCCTGACAAGGAGCCATGTGTAGGGGATAATTGAGTGAGCGTAACTCCCAAGACGAGATGCTTAAGGACTGTTTTTATGTTACGATGGGATGAGTGAATGTGTGGTCACATGAGACCTGCAGCTCCCCATATTCTAACTGGAGAATCTGAGCACAAACTTTATAACCTAAAGGCAGGCAACTTCTGCTGTCGTTATCCTTTCTGGCAGTTTTGGCAATATGGAAAGATCCCTGTCTAACCACAAGACTGTAGCCATGAAGTCTCCAGAGACAAAATTCCTGAATTGTCTTTCACTTCTATTTCACAGGCCCTGGAAGCTTTACTTATTCAGAGGTATCCTGTGCAGAACACCAGAGAGGGATTATTGCATTTTAGGAAGAAGCAGAAGTTTTGTCCCTGTTTATGACTGCAGTGTAGCAGTGTTGTGCCACACTGTGGCCAGCAACAGCCATCTAAAAATTTTATGCTGGTGGGGACAGAAAAAAAAGGAAGATGCCCAAAATTGGGAAAATTCTGAAGTCCACGGGAAGCTAGAGAGCCTTCTTCTGCCTTTGAACCTTATAGCCTGCAGGGGCCATGTGATCAGAAGTTAGCAGACCATTACTTGACAGTAAGAAAAAAAAAAAAAAAAGGCACTTTAAGCCCATTTTATTTTATGTCAGTGCAATATTTGGTGAAACCTACACACCTGAATAATTTCTAGGAAAACTGTAATTACTATTTTCTTGTATTCAAAGCAGTCCTTTGCAACAAACTCTGAAGAGAATTATAATTTAAATCAGTAAGTGGTAAAACTGGCACTACGAAAGAATCAATATTGTATTTTATTATTCCTGAAATGTGGCAAACCAAAACATGAAAGCATAATTTTTTATCTCTTTCTATTATCTTGATGCAAAAAAAAAGAAAGAGTAAAAGGGGAGAAGAAAGTCTTAAACCTGTTCTTGAAAGGATTAAAAAAATAAACCAGTTGAAAGGAGCTGACATAAAAATGATAAGAGAAATTTAGAGACAATAACCCTTCTCATGCTTCTGGGGTTGTAGAATTTAAATAATGAGCCAGAGAGAGCATGAAGCTGAAATATGGTTCATAAAATTAAGATACAAAAAGCTTTTCATATGGTGTTCTCTGGGTGAAATATCATTTTCAGAGTATTTCTGAATTTTCTGAAACACCAAAGAGTTAAATGCAAAACAAGCTTTCTGAAACAATGTTTCATTCCCACCACTTGCAATCACCTGTTACCAGGCCCGGACAGGGAGGGAGTGGAGCCAAAAACACCTTTTGAAGTGCCTGGGCTAGTCAGCGTGAATTGTTTCGTTAGGGGTTTGTTTTTTAATCACTGAAGTTGAGGGAAAGGACCCAATCTGAGGAAATAAGTACTTCCTATTAAGTTAAATGCAGCTTCTCTTCATGGAATTCATGAATTCATGTAACTACTTAGCTCATACTGCTAAATAATCATTAGCACGTTATACTCGGTAAGAGAAATCATATTAAAAGATTTTTTTTATTTATTTTTAAGGGCAAAATCCTTTGGCTGTTGCCTTAAATCTTCATCAGATTTATGTGCTGGAATACTGAGTCTGGCACATTTTGCAGGGCCAAGAGTTGTGGTAGGGACATGACGACCCACCAGGGTTCTCGCTCAGGAGGTGCTGCCTTTTCCCTGCCCTGTGTTTCCAGCACCTTATGTAAACCCCAGCCTGCTTTGGTGAGAAGGGCTGGTGTGTAGGATACTGAAAGCAAAACCCTTCCTGAATAAACTAAAAACAGGTACTGGCTGACTACATAAGAATGTGCAAATACTTGATTTTTAAAATTTTTCGTTTTACCTCCCAGTTGAATAACAGGGCCTTACACCAATTCAGAAACTGCTTAGTCCTGTCAAGGAGATGATGTAGAAATACACATTCCAAATACTTCCTAAAAATGATAAGCGCTAAAAGCCGTAAAAGTGCTAGAGATCTCAAAACTTAAAAAGCAAATTCTTCTTTTTTTTTTTTTTTTTTCTGATGTGCCTTATTTTTTTTCCCCTAGTTATTAGGGACAGAAAATAATCCAGGTTAAAAATAAATGAAAGCTGAAATTTTTATTCTGATAGATGGGAGGGAGGGTAGGTTCCTAATTTACAGGACTGGAAATAGGTAAAGCTTTTTATTTCTTTGTGGACTGGATGCAGTAAGACCAACTCTATGTGATATGTGATAAAATGGATGAGCAGTCGAAGCCTATCTAGGAAGTGGAACCTGCTTAATCTTCTTTGTCTGTTAATTCATTTCTCCAAGGTTCAGCTCTGCCTTGGCAGGTAAATACTTTGCTATCTCGCTTAATGTTACTGAATTCGACGGGTGTGAGCAAGCGCTTCAGGAGTCTGATACATGGGGGCTACATTCAGCTCTGTTTATCTCCTTCAGTTTAATAGTGCGTCATTATTGACCCATCCACAATGTGTCTTGTTTTATAACGTGGGACTGACAAGGACTTTTCCAGCCAAAGCAGTAGTTGGTATCTTATGTTAGGCAATGTAATTTATACCAGCATACTTTTTATGCTGGGTAATTAGGATTTTGACTGTGGACTCCTTCTACTGGTTGCTACAATCTGAAATTTGCAGTGAGATGCTGGAATAGTTGCAAATAAGTAATCTGAGAAACAGCCTGTTACAAGATGGGTTTGTGGTCTGATACCAATGACAAAATGGTTCTTCTGAGTATGTTATGTAGCCTTGTCTTGTGAACACATACCTGATAAGAATAGAACAGCTAATAGGCCCAATATATGGTCTCTATTTTAATGGTAATGGTGCTGTCACTCTGCAAAAGCAGTGAGCTGCCAATTTTAGTTACTTTGCCAAAAACACTTCAAGTGTCTGTTCTACCTTCTGCACTTGTTTAAAGATACAATAACCAAGCTTCAGTAGTGAGGAGAAAGAAGTTTAAAAGTTAATGATTATCTTGCTTCTCTGTATGTTTCTTAAAGTCCCTGATCAAAGATATAAGTAATTTTGTTTTTCTCTGTCCCGATCCAACTTTGGGAGAGGTTTTGATACAATCCCAAGAGCGAGATTAAGACACAAACGAGGTCAAATGCCGTACAACCTTGTAAGTTTTATTTTTGTAAGCAAAAATAGGACAGAGAGGGAAAAAGAAGAGGAAAAAGATAGAAAAGCAAGCAAGCAGGAGAGGTGCAGCAAGATTATAGTTACCACCACCACCAGTCCAGGTAAATGTTGTAGGCTTCACTGCAGTGCAGGTAGAGGTGCCTCGGTGCAGGCGATGTCCAGGGAAAGAAGCCGTGCGCCCGGGAAGAAGCTGGACACATCTGGGAAAAAGCTGCCACGCGCTGGAGGGGGATATGCAGTCCTTTTATGTCCCTGTTCTCGAAGAGCCGCCGGCCCGCTTCTGCACGCTCGGGTGCTCCTCTTCCCCCAGCTTGGGTGCCAGTGACCTTCTGCAGACACTGTTGGGCATTGCTTAGGCCTTGTGCTGATCTCACAGTCTTCCCAGAGGCAGGGTGCCAAGGTCAAGAAGTAGTAGATGATATGGCAACAATGTCGAGACAGAGCACAATTCAGAACAGTCTCTTACATTCTCGTATGGTTAAGTGACAACTAATAAATTCTAATTTAAAAATATTTGTTAAAGTAATGTTTTCTGGAGGACTGAGAGTGAAACTAGAATCCAGTAGCTGAGGAGGTTTGACTTTTATTTTTCCCAGACAGTAAAACTGAACACATATATCACTGCATATGTAAGTTTCTTATAGTTCCCAACAAGCTTTCTGAAATGTCTGTTGCACAAAATCTTGTAGCTTCAGGGAATGTCTTTTTCTAACCCTTTGATACTGAAATCTTAAAAATGGCTGAGCCAGTTTTCAGTTGTCTGGGTTCTTAGTTTGAAATTCCAGAACAAAAACCTTGGATGGGACACTTCCCATGAAATGCAATAGGTAGCTTGACACTGATGCTGAGACTGATCAATTGCTCAGTGAGTTAATACCAAGTCAAGTGCTCCAGCTTAGAATTAGAGGGTACTTTCTAACCTTTCGCTGAGCTATAAAACTTCATCCATAACTTGTGGCCATCAAATATTTCACAGCACATTTTGTAAGAATAGGGATGTTAATTCTATTGTCCCAGGTGAAACCTCAAAGGGAGTAGTTGTGTTCTTCAATTCTAATGTCAATATTGTGGAAGTATCAAATAGAGTTTTTAATTTTTTGAAGGGGACGGAGGTTATTTGAGTGAACGACTGCTCTATTAAAATCTTTTTGGTGTCGTTTGAGCATATGTTATTTAACTACAATGTGAACATCCCTATCTTGGAGAAGAAGTTTGTGCCTCAGCTGTAGAGGGCAAATCCCAGTAGCTGCAGCCTTGAATGCAAGAGTGAATGAGGTGGAGGTAAGGGTCCTCAGAGGGTACTGGAGAGAGTCCACAGAGCAATGCTTTAAGACAGAGTGTGTCCTTCAGCTGTGACTGGTTCAGCCTAGGCCTGTCTTTGAGGACAGATGCACTTGTGGGCAAGAAACACAATCCTGAGCTTAGCCTTGAGTCTGACTTTCCTTCACACACATCTAATCGTGTTCTTTCCCAGCATCTATAATAAAATCTTGCCTTTATACTAGGCTTTGCATTCCTTACTTAACAGATCTGGTGTAGCCCTATGATCAATTTTTTTACTATCCTGTATCCACCAAGTCATCTTCTCTCACTGAATGGAAATCACCTGCTAAATGGAGGCTATTGAGTCATGAGTGTCTAAACAGATTTGTGGTTTTGTGCATCCTTGCTGTTGGATGTTTTAATTGGTGTTTATCAGGCCACATGTGTAATGTTTTTGGCATTTAGGCTGCATGTGTAAAATGAGTTTTGGCATTCCGGTATGTTCTAGATTCTGCTCTGGAAAACTGCAAGTCTCTCTAATCTGAGTCTGTGGATTTTTTGTTACTTTTCAGACAGAGTTGAGGAATAGCAGCCACAGTTGGGAATAGCACTCAAACAGATTTTTTTTCTGAAATTTAAGAATTTTCTGCACTATCCCATGTATCCTGCTAGGCTGATTAAAGTCTTACAAGGTATTTAGAGAGTTAAATAGTCTGGCACCTCTGTTATTTTAATACGTCAGCAAGTTTCAGCACTGGTGGTTTTATGTGCATGAGTGCTTAGCTGGCTGAGATCTAACATGGTTTACTTCTCTAAGTGACAAGTTTAAGGAGCTCAGTAGACTCTGGGGCAACCTGTAATTCCCAGGTCCCCGGAGAACTGCTAATTTGTTAAGAATTCAGGGTATGTCACTTTTCAAATATTTTACACCTTTCTGGGGCTTTTATATTCTAGAGCAGCTCTTTGCAGCACATCCCATAATCTCCTGACATTTCATCTGGCAACCTGAAGTGTCTGGCAAACTAGTACCTCTACCTCTGCTGAGGACACTGCTACTAGAGATTGTCCATGTAGCTGTCCATGGAAAAGAGGCTGCTGAGAACCTTGACTGGAGCCATGATCTATTTCTTCCAGTAATAATTAATGCCTCTAGATGTAATGATATCAATTAAGAGTGAAATACTAGAAACAGGGAGATGTCAAATCAAGCGGACAGCGGAGTGTTGTACAAGCCATACTTGTTCAAGTGGGGTGGTATGACCTGAGGTTTTAAAGGCAATAAATGAGATAGCATAAAATAGCTGTAAATGTTCCACATCCTCTAGCATGAATAAAATGACTGATAAACCATACTGCAGGATCAATATCTTCGAAGCAGTTCCCTGTCCCTAAGGGGATGGAAGAACATTTTGATGAGAATAGTCTTGATGAAGGAAGACTTACCAGAACCCGGTTGCATGTAGGAAGCAGCAGGCTATATTCCAAAGCAAGACTCAGAGAATTTCCATAGTTTTGGCAGCTGACCCTTTAGGAAGGGTCCTTTAGGAAGAGGATTCCAACCCACGGACAGGATAGAAAAGATCAATATACTTCCTGATGGCTCCTTCCCCGGTAAGTGCAGGTAGTCTTTGGATTAGGTGTGTACAATATAAGAAACAGAATTAAATGTGTGAGGGTTTTAGCTTGTTTGGTGGTTGTGGGTGTGGCTTTTTCTTTTATGTTTTGCTTTTATTGTGACCAAGTCTGAGTGTTTGCTGTCTGAATACCATGCAACTGCTAGGTATGTCTTTTGCAGTATAGATTTTCTGTTGAGAGCACCGTTAGTAACATTCAAACGCATTGCTTGGCGAGACTTCTGGTTAGAGGCTGGCTTTTCTTGCCTTTTAAATGGCAATAGGTGCCTGTAAAGTTCATGGTTGTAAAGGAAATCTGGACTTCAGGGCTTTGAAAGGTACCTGTAGGGCCCTTTGGTTTAACTTCTAAGCCTGTGGGGAAGTGTGATGGATACGCTCCTTCCCCAGCTCAACCTGACTTCTCACACATAGCCCTGTTCAAGTGTTAACTACCACATTATCTGATCCTGGTAGTTGCCTCCCTGATTTCTTCCCTGACTCAGACATGAACCATTAGTAACAGTCCTGATGGCCATATCCTGATGGGGAGATGAGGTTAACTGTGTGTACACCGGCCAACAGTCGTTTCTGAATTGAAAGATTGACTATAAGTCAATTGTCTTATCCCATAAAATGGGGACAGCCCGAAATGAAGAGCCCATTGAGCTCTCCTTGCATGGCAGCGGGCTCAAGGGATCTCCGCTTGAGCTGGGAGACCTCTCAAGGATATTCCTCAGGGTTAAGAGATCCTTCCCACTGCAGATCTGTGGTAAGTGACTATAGCAAGCCGCTCTCCTTCTGAACTTGTGAACTTTGCTTTGTACTGTGCACAAATCCCTTAGACATAAACCATTGACCAGCTCTGGGACTAGGACTGGATCCAACTGCACTCAGACTCCTCTCAGAAGGAGTTTGGAAAGCAAAGGGGTCCAGTCTGAACCTCGTGACCCAACAGGAGGTTGTCCTTGGTAATTCTCTGTGTATCCTGAACCCCCATGCAGTAACTAATAAGTGACCTTGCCATAGAATCTTGTGAAACCATTTTCATTATCAATAAAACCTATTCCTATTTCTTTCTCATGCGTGAAGTGCTTTGTGTCACTCACCTCAACCACCACTTGCTCCGTGACAGGAAGCCAGTGGAGAGTGGAGGTTCACATGTTTAGGTTGTAACTTCATGAAAAAATACAAGGGATAGGTAAGATCCTTCATGCTTAATGGAAAGAGAATAGAAGGCACCCAGTCCAGGGGCATCTTAGGTAGGGCTGAATATGAAGGAATGTGGGAAGAAATCCAAGCAAAAAAGCTCAGTTTTGGTCTTAATGTACCTTGCATGCTTGCAGGAATCTGTGTTCAGGTAACATTTTTAGCGCAGAGTCCTTCAAGGTTCAGTTCTTGGCTTCTTACCTGTGTCATTGTGTATTTATGATATTGATCTGCTCTTCTGAAATGCAAAGTTTCATCGTTGTGGGAGTGACACAATTATTTGTAGGTCAAATAAATATTTACGTGGCCTTTTGTATAACCTTCGATGTGATTTTGATAAATTACAAGATTGTGATAAATTGGATAATGTTGTTTTAAATTCAGACTGAGAAAGCTTGGGCCTTTGGTGAATGCCTCATTTGGAAACCTCTTCATTTTGTCCTGCATGGTTCCTTTTTTGATGCATCCTTTTATTTTCGCCACCCATTTAAAATACCTTGTAAAGTAGCTAGATAAACTATTAAAAACTATCATTATACTGAAGACAGGGTTAGAAAAATGTGTTTATAGCTATTTTCTGCAGATAGACCTAGTTTCAATTTGGCAATCAAGATAAAAGCTATATTGTGTATTTTATTGTTCTTTACAGACTATTTTAGGCTGTGAAATATCTTAATGACAGCGTGCTGCATAGCCTCTACTCCAACAGTTCGAGTGCTTTAGCTGCAAATATGTTGAATAGTAGGTAAGCTCTTGGCTTTGGTTCCAAGCCATAATGGTACTAGTGGTTATGTTTACACTTGCCTGCTTGCACACTTGCTTTCTTGAATATCTACTTTCTCTCTCTTTTACTCATCAAGTAATTTTTTTCTTCTGTTCTTGAAATACTACCAGTTCTGCAAACAAGGTGGCCCTAGCTATACTGGTGCCTATGGGGATGGCAGGGGCTTTGTAGCCACCATAGTCCTGGATGCATAGGGATCCAGAATAATGCACCCTTATTACCTTTTTCATGTCCCAAAGTAGGTTTTAGGTGCACTGAATTCCTTGATGGACTTCATGCTGAGATTAGTACCTACTAACTAAGCCTAGAAGAATGTGGGAGAGGGACAACTGCAGCTGTGCTGGGTAGAGTTTATAGAGGTAATAGGTTTATCAAAACAGAAAATGATTCCTGGTGCTTTTAGTGGACCCAGGTGGCTGCGGTCTGCTTCCTGTACAGTCTGATGCCTAAAATATGCTCCTGTCTATTGTGCCTAGTAACTCACTCCACAAACAAGTGAGTCTAAGTTGTGTGCATGTTTTAAAATTGTCACTTGAAAATTGCACAGTCAGGATGGTAACTGCTAACAAGTACAGACCGAAATCCTGACTTCACTGAAGACCAGGCAAAACTCCCAGTGCCTTTAATAAAGCCAAGATTTCAACTATACAGTAAATAGCTACTTTTTCAAAGCTGTTGCAATTGTGTGTTGTCATGAATACATTCTGAAGAGTACCATAACAAACTCTCATCTCAAAAGGCACATAAAATGAGTCATAAAACAAATATGAGTCCATGGAAACAGGGGAAAAATGGGGAAACCAAGAATGTATTCTGAGGCCATTAAAGTAATAAGCATCTTGTTTCTCTGTTTCAGTTGCTTGTTAGCTCTGAAACACCTTTCCCTGTAGTAAGAATATAGAATATAATAGCCTACATCACCAATACAATTATTCCCATACCTTATGGAGATCAAATAGAATGATCCAAACAAAGAAGATGAGTTGATATTTTAGCTTTTTTTTAGTCCATATTGTGTTTAATCATTGCTGCCAAGGTGTTTGATAAGTTTTCAGAAGTGAGAGTCTGTCTTTGTTCCACTTGACACAGTATTGTGAGTATTCATTGTATAACATTCATTGAACTGTGCGCTCCTATCTTGAGCCCCTAGCCAAATACCACCCATTCCCATTGCTCTTCTTAGGCTGTTTTTTTTTTTTTTTGATCATCTATTTCATTCAATTTTGCTTGTCCTGTTGCAACCAGATATCTTCCTTTTAGACTCACAGGTTTAGTTAAATGGGATTCAGTGTTGCAGGATTACACTACATGAACCAAATTAATTAAACCTCATTCTCCTCTGGGTGGTATTTCATTGGTCTGAATCATGTATCACGTTATGGGGGTGCCTGTGGAAAAGGCACCAGTCTTATAATTAAAAATTGTAAGGTGGAATGTGGGAGAAAAGAAACTAAAACAGTTAGTTTTTCAGGCTGATGGTGGAGCAAAACGGATTGCCAGAACTGATTTTGGTGGCATGCTACTTTGGAAAGATGTGCAAAATCACATGAGAGAACACAGCATTACTTTATACATCATACTTGATATAAAAAGACTACTCTAGACTAGACGTGTAGTGACAGAAGAATTAGTATAGTAATAAATCCCAGTTAATGTAACTGTACTGTAACTCGGATACTGAAAATTTTTCCCTCTGGCACTTTAATGTATGCTTAAATTTGGCTGATCTTAAAGGCACTGTCGCTAGAGATATCTTGTAATAGTTATATGTGATGTCAAAATACAGGCTTTGCTCTGGTGGTAGCAGACTGCAGTAATTTTCTCCCTAGTGCAGCCGCATCACTGGCTGTTGCTATTATGAAATCTTCAATAACGTTTCCCAAAAGTTGGGCCTGCCCTGTGGTTCTGTGAGGGAGTTAGGACAGGTTACCTGAGGACTGCAGCATTGCTGGTGTCGTGAGCAACAGCTGTTCTCCTGTTCAAGGGAAGTTAAAATGACTCAGTTCAGTCAGGTGAGGGAACAGGCATCTAGTGACTCTGCCCGACATAATGAATCAGCTTGGAGGCTATTTCAAAACATCATGGTAGAGATCCAGATGGTTTGCGTGTCTTGAGCAAAATATAACCTGTGATAAAAAGGGAGCGGATTGCATCTGGGTAGGGATTTAAACAAGAAAAAACCCTGTTTGCTCATCTTTCAAGAACTTCCTCTAGTTGTGCTTATGTGCTCTTTGTTTTAGCTTGAATAAAAATTAAAAACAGGAGCTTGCCCTGTACTTGCATGCATGCCTTTCCAAAGCCATTCTTATTCTCTGCAAAAATGCATGCTTCTGATTCCTTGTGTCCTTGTGTGAGCAAGTGCTGCCTATTATAGACGACATGGCTAGGGAGGGCTCTGATCTTGGGAGAAAGGGCAATTTTTTTAAAGCTGTGTTTTGAAGTTATTCTTGGTGGAACAGAGGAAAATGTGCATCAAGAAACCAGCCTGGTTTCCAGAGTTTCCCTAGTTACTCGTGGCATCTTAGGTCAGGAGGGTCCTTGAGGCTCCTTGCCTGGGAAAAGCGAGGCAGGAGCTTGTAGTGGGGTTTGGCTTCAGTTTCAGGCTGCTTTTGCCATGTAGGGTTAAAAAAAAAGGATGGTATTTTGAGTGTGAAGCGGTCTGACCGTAGCTACTGCTACTGTTGCCTCTTGGCTGCTGGAAAACAGAAGTCTCAACAAAGGTCAGAATTCCTTGTCCCTTGCTGTGCCAAATAGAGGCAGATGTTTGGGCATCACCTTGTTATGGAGTAATCTGATTTGAGACGGGAGCCGCTAACAGCTTCAGAGCTACTCCCTCTAGTTTCTTTTGGAGAGCAGCCTGCTCGCAGGCCCAGGGCAGCGGTGCGCTCACACCTCGCGTGTGTGACGCTCCGGAGCACGTTGAGTAGGTCTGCTGGCTGCCAGGAGAGTAGGCGCTGCTCTTGGTGCCCAGGGAAGCTGAGCAGTAGAGCACGGGCTCCACAGAAAGTGTTTTTGGTGCGTTTAGCAGCGGAACTGACCGGCTGCCACGTTTGTCGTGAGCAGGAGGGTTTAGGCCGTGCAAGCGGGTGGTGTTGCAGTACGGAAGGAAGGAAGGATGAGTTGCCTGGAGGTAACTGCCCAGAAATCTACTGCAGTCATTGACTATGGGTCCGTGGAGCTGTGGGCAAGAGTTGAGTTCTTCATCAGTGAGATAATCATCAGCGTGGCCTAGCACAGAACTTGCATAATATACAGATTTACCCCAAAAAGTGGAGTAGGGTAAACAGAAATTATTCTCTGGAATCAGTCAGAGAAACAACACTAATCTTCTAAAAGTAAGAGGCCAACCCCAGTGAACAAATTGTTTTATATAAATTAATATTGCCAGGTGATTAGTTTTACCAATGAACAGTGACTGAAATGGAGAGGGTTAAGATTACATTCACCCAGCAGGTAAAGCTAGTAAGGAAGAAAAGAGAGAGAATACTCCTCCCTACTCTTGCTGTTCTTTTATCTACTGCTTTAGTAGCTTTTTCAAAGTTACCTAATGGCTATAATTTGCTTGAGTTTTCGAAAATGCTTTTGGTAGCGTTTTCACAGAAGGACCACCAAAAAGAAAACAGTGTTACAGATCAAAGCCTTGACGTGGAGAAACGTGTGGGAGAGCCTTAACGCGGGCGTAGCAGGACACCTTGCAGCTTGTTCTCTGAGCCTGATGTGGAGGAGAAAGGCTGTGAATCAGGGTTTGCTTGGGGACATTGTGCTGCTTTCAGTAAAACCATGGCAGATTGTGAGAAATGACCCATTTAACTTTCATCACCGAACTTCTATGTACATCTGCTAAAATGCAAGTATTCTGTACATGCTGAATTTGCAGTGCGCTATAGGAAGATCTGAAAGCTGTGTGATTTCAGGCTCTCCTCTGTACTAATTTTTGTGATATAATCTGAAGGATACTTGGGCCTATGCCATAAGAAGACACCAAAGTGTGTTTGGAAGTGCAGCGTGCCACATATGATGCATTAAATTTGAGGCTCATGTAAGATAAAAAGAAAAACTGTTAAGAGGAAACCTGACTCATGTTCAGAGTTCAAAGCATTGACCAGTTTCTGCTTTAGTAAGCAGTAAAAGGCACAGTCTAGTTGGTGGACACACAAAAAAACAAAACGATCAAAAAACTCCCAAAAAAACCACAAAGAAACAAACAAAAAAACCTTGAAACTACAGGGCAGTAGTCTTTTTTTTAATACATTTTTTGTCTGAAGCAATTTTATGCAATCTTCGGTACTTTTGGTTAGTAATCACTTCCTGAGCATAGTGAGAGCTAATGCTTGCCGTGTAAATAGACTTGACACATTTTTACTCATCTATCTGATGCCGGATGAGAAGTAATTGGCAGGAGTCTGTTGCACTTCCCTGTCTAGCGCTGTCACCGCAGGGCTCCAGTCTCTAATTGCCAACGTGTGTAAAAGTTGCAGTGATACCATACAGTGCAGTTGCACAAGGAAGCTGGGAAGATAGGTGGTTCTTACATTCAGTATTGTACAGTGTAATAATTGTATTTTTTTTTAACCCCACAGATAACCCTTTCCCTTCCACTCCTCTTCCTCCAGACATCTCCAGCTTCTTGTTTATGTGGGAAATCCTGTAGGTTTCAGGAAATTCAGTTTTGAAATGGCTTAGGACTTGTTGGGTCAATTGAACCGATTGCTCTGCCAGTGTAGCTTGTTGCCCACGTGTTCGCTAGTGTTTTGTTCAAGCTAGTTTCACCTGTCCCAAGCAATGAGGGCTCTACCACTTTCTCCCGGAGACTGTTCCACAGTTTAATGGATTTCACTGTCAGCAGGAGCAAGGTCTGTCCACAAGAGATTAAAATGGCCAAAAATCTTCCTGCTTTCCAGACTAAATGTCAGCCCCATCTGTCTGCCACAGCTTTCCTACTATAACAGAAAAGAGCAGCTAAATCAACAGAGAAGTGACACAAAGAAAGGCGAAAATCTACATGCATAGGAAAGGATGCACTGACAGAGACAAAATATCCACTGTATTTAGGCTTTTTTTTTTTTTTTTTTTTTTTTGTAA